>JAAGEH010000357.1:2808612-2825215 GCA_011751065.1 Lasiurus cinereus
CAGGTTGTGCTTTTTTAACAGACCTAAATGTAAACTTCTGGAACGCAAAATAACTCCAAGTTGGTACCACCTAAAATTAGCCCCGGTAGGCAACTGTCTGCAAAAGAAAGCTGTGAGAGTCTGTTCTGAAGAGAACGCTAGTGCCTCAAAGCCAGCTTGGAAGCAAGGCCTTCTGAGGGAGACAGAAGCTGACAATAATACGGGGTGCTTTCCTGGCAATACAAAGCTGGGGTGTCACTCCAACTGCAGCTCATTCATTCTCTCCGCCCCCACTCCTAAACCTGATGGATGGCTCTCTCCCTTGCAGCTTTCGGGGAGGCACCGTGCCACCTCCCCACTGTGCGTTCCTACTTGCCCAAGACACTGTGTTCTGCGAGCAGAGAGAACACCTGCTGATGAACGATTCCAGGCACACAGGTGGCCCTGGCTGGGCCTGGCAGGCAGACTCCTGGATCGGCACCCTGGTGAGGGCCCTATACGCCGAGGGGAGAGCATGCCAGCAGCCAAGTTCAAGCTCAGTCAATGATGCATCATTGCTGCCAGTCTAGTTCTCCTGCTTGCGTCCTCCTGATGCCATGGGTGGGCACCAACAAGGCTGCCCTTTGGTTAAGGGTAGGCTTGTGCTCTGGTGGAGGCAGTGGCACCAGCAAAGGACTCGTGGCTTTCTCCTGGTCCTGCAGAGACAAGCTCTCCACAATATACCTTATCTGTTGCTCTCAAAACACAGTTATTTCCTACAGCTTCTCCCCATGTGTTCCATGCCTCAGTGGTTCTCGATGGCGTATAGATTGCACTGTATCCTCACCACATTCACGAGTTGGAGTGTTGAGCCCACACCTCTGACTGCGCCTGCATTTGGCAGATCAGTACCGTTGTACTTAATCACCAGGTCACACTGGAGTAAGGGGGGCTCTAAGCCAAGATGATTGGTCCTTGAAAAAAGGGAAATTGGACGAAATAGGTTTGGCTCAGTGGATAGAGCATCAGCCTGGGGACTGAAAGGTCACAGGTTCGATTCCTATCAAGGGCATGTACCTTGGTTGGAGGCACATCTCCAGTAGGGGCGTGCAGGAGGCAGCTGATGGATGTTTCTCTCTCATTGATGTTTCTAACTCTCTATTCCTCTCCCTTCCTCTTTGTGGAAAATGAATAAAATATATTTTTTTAAAAAAAGGGAAATTTGAACACCAAGATACACACACACACACACACACAGAATAGCATGTAAAGATGGAAAAGAGATTGGGGGGCGGAGAGGATGTCTCTACCAACCAAAAAGTGCCCAAACGTGCCAGCCGACCACCGGAAGATGGGGCAGGGGATTGGCTCAGATTCTTCCTCAGAGCTCTTCAAAGGAATAAACCCTGCTAACAGCCTGGCCTCAGAGGTCCAGCCTCCAGGACTGTGAGATAGTGCATGTCTGTGTTCAGGCCACCCGGTTTGTAGCGCTTGGTTATGACAGATCTAGCAGAATAACGTCATCTCCAGAGGACGGCTCTGAGATGATGGCATTCGCAGATGTGTTCCCAACGCCTCGCAGGAATTCTGGGCTGGAGGTTTGGAAGCAGACAGGATTCAGTGTGGTTTTCGGCTTGATTATTTTCTGACTGCTTCTAAACAAAACTCTACTGGAGGCTCCGTTTGGACACATAGGATCATAGTGATAATTACATGGCCTTGGACTTCAGACAGACCAAAATACACAACTGGCGTTTCACCAGCTGAGCGATCAGGCAAAATCACTTTACCTGAAGGGGTCTCTGTTCTGTTTCCTGTAAACTGTGGACACTTCCTGGTGAGAATCCAATGTCATCGTGCAGGCCTGTTGCCGGAGAGCATGCTCACTCATCATCAAGAGGCAGCAGGAAGCTGTCCTCCTGGGAACGCTTTCTCTTATTCCGTCTGGACTGCATTGTTTTGCCTGCACATCCAACAGGTGGGTGGTCTTCTCAGGAAAGCCTGGCCAATTCGGTTAGCTGGCTCCCATCATCTCCTAAGAACCTGTTCTTTTTTTTTTTTTAAATATATTTTATTGATTTTTTACAGAGAGGAAGGGAGAGAGATAGAAAGTCAGAAACATGGATGAGAGAGAGACATCGATCAGCCGCCTCCTGCACGCCCCACAGTGGAGATGTGCCCGCAAGCAAGGTACATGCCCTTGACCGGAATCGAACCTGGGACCCTTTAGTCCGCAAGCCGACGCTCTATCCACTGAGCCAAACCGGTCTCGGCAAGAGCCTGTTCTTAAGAAGTCCACGCACCCACACCCACCCACAAATGCACATATTAAACTGTTCTGAAAGTGCTTATTTATATGCCGACTCCGTCCCTACTAGATTCCATCCTTTGAGGCAGACGCCTGTTTTTTTAATTCTACATTTCTGATTTTTAAGAAAAGAGATTGTCATTAAATATATGATGGATGAATGCTACATGATACGTGAAATGAGTGAATGGCAAGGTAGGTTCCAGAAGGGAGTGATGTCCTTCCTCCCGGGTGGTCATGGGACATAGCTGTGCATTCTTCTTTCTGATGCTGGGACACGGAACTCCGTGGAAGGGAACTGGGGAAGACTCCCAGTCCAGGGGAGAAGAGGCCGTGTGATTGTCTTTTACTTGTGCCTATGCCTTTCCCTTTATGACACCTCACACTCACACACAAGTTCACCCATGCTTTCTCACTTAGATGTCACATCAATTTGTCATCTGGGACAGGAGACTTTATTTTCCCTTGTACCAGGGAGAACTGAGAGACAGATGAATTTTCCAAGACTCCATAAGCTAATCAGAGAGAGACCCTGGGACATGAGCACCATCTTTTTGTTAAATTGTTTTTTATTGTGTTACATGTTGACATATCTTCCCATCCTCCCTACCCCAGGCATACTCCAACCTCCCAGTGTTTTGCGTTCATTGGTTATGCTTATCTGCATGCATACAAGCCCTTTGGTTGATCTCTTATCTACCCCACCTCTCCTTAACCTTCCTGCTGTAATTTGACAGTCTGTTTGATG
Source organism: Lasiurus cinereus (assembly GCA_011751065.1). NCBI lineage: Eukaryota > Metazoa > Chordata > Mammalia > Chiroptera > Vespertilionidae > Lasiurus > Lasiurus cinereus. Next base: position 2,811,627 of record JAAGEH010000357.1, read on the forward strand.
CTTTACTGCCTCTGTATCTCTCCTTTTGTTCATCAGTTTATAATGTTCTTTATTATCCACAAATGAGTGAGATCATGTGATGTTTCTCCTTCACTGACTGGCTTATTTCACTTAGCATGAGATTCTCCAGTTCCATCCAGGTTGCTTCTTTTTAATGGCAGCATAGAATTCCATTGTGTAGATGTACCATAATTTTTTGATCCACTCATCTGCTGACAGGCATCTACGCTGTTTCCAAATTGTAGCTATTGCAAATTGTGCTGCTATGAACATAGGGGTGCATAAATCCTTTCTGATTGGTGTTTCTACTTTCTTAGGATATATTCCTAAGAGTGGGATTGCTGGGTCAAATGGGAGTTCCATTTTTAGTTTTTTGAGGAAACTCCATACATGAGCACCATCTTAATTGGCCTAGTATTTAGCTCTTTTACTATTAACCCTGGGCACTCTCACTTCATGGAGTTAGTTTCTGAAATAGAGGCATAAGTTTCTGACTGAGAACTCTTCAATGGACATTATTGTAAGAGCCAGCATGTAGGGGACCAATGGGCTGGTTTTCTCAGGATAGCGTGACCCCGAGAGATAAAAACCTAAACACAATCATGCAAGTGGAGAAGAAACCTCCAGGACTGAGAAGCAAGATTCTAGAGCGAAGCCTCAGGCAGGGAGAGAAAGTACTTCCAGGAAATCCTGGTCTTGGCCTCTGTTCTGATGATTACCAAATGGTTGAAAATTCCCTTACTTCCCTGAGACTCATTGTTCTCACCTCCAAAATGGAGATAGAATTATCTGCTCTAATTCAGACTTCATGAGACTCTGCTGTATTCCGAAACACCAAAGGCACCCTAGTAGCAGACGTGCAGAAGGCTACTAATCAGGTTTTAATAACAGTTAGTTCTGACATCAACACTTGAAGTGACATCTAAATCCTTCTTCAAAATCCTTTGGGCAAGTTCTCTGATAAAGATGAACATTATCATCTCTCATTCGCCTCACACACCAGCTTTCCCTCCCATGTGCAGGCAGATTGCTGCTTCTTTTCTGGAGCACAGCAGCCATTGCTGACTTGCTCCTGAGGAACATGTGGTGGGGAAAGTATGAATATGTAATGAAGAACCAGATCCAACTGGGCAAAGGCACATTTCTGTCTCCCACATCATCATGTGCGATCAAGAAAATAGTTAGGGGAGTGAGAAATGAGGGCAGTGCCCCTGTCCCAGTCTGTGGCACTCTTCTTGTCGTGTTTTCCTTCCTTCTTAATTATTATTATTACCAACACCCTTATTATTATAACTAAAAGCCGGTGCATGAAAATTAATGCACTGTAGGCAGGGTCTCTCAGCCTGGCCTGCCCCCTCTCACAGTCCTGGAGCCCTCAGGTGTGGGAGGCGACCCGGCAATCAGGGGCAGGCAATGCCCCCCATCACACCTCTCCAACATCACAAAACAGTGTAAATTGTCTTGAGTCAAGCCAGGACTCAAAACAATTTGCACTGTTTTGTGATGTTACAATTAGATTTTGATCTGTTTGGCTTTTGCTCTACCTCTTCCCACCTGGGGATGTTAGAGCTTTGGGGGGTGGGAGAGGAGTGGGGAGAGCAGAAGCCAGACCAGAGGGTTGGGTTACACCCCTCTCTCTGAGCTGAACCCTCAGGTCCTTTACATCCCGTGTGATTCTCTTGCATACTGTGCGTCTCACTAGCGATGATGAGCCAGGGCATAGCTAACTGAGTCACCTCTGGCCAAGCCAAGACTCAAGTCAATTTACATTCTTTTGTGATATTACAATTAGATTAAAATCCCTTTGGCTTTTGCTCTACCTCTCCCCACTTGGGGGTGCTAGAGCTTTGGTGGGTAGGGACAGGAATGGGGAGATGAGAAGCCAGATCAAGAAAGACACCAAAAACCCTGCTCAAAGTCACCTCTAAAAAATCTACCCAGAAGCTGACCTCTCTACTCACCCTCCTTCACAAAACCCTTGTTCCCTATTTCAGTTATTATGGTTCTTAGAGACAGAAGCAGCAGGTTCGGGAATCTTGTCCTTGTTTTTCATCTCAGTACACCCCAATTCATCCCCACACTGTAGCCAGAGGTAGTTTTTCCATTGTAAATTTGACAAGGTAATTTACCGCCTAAAATGAGTCACTGATTACCAGTCACCCTTTAAGACATCATTCAACATCCTTAGGAAGGTTTTAAAATCTTGGCAAGGCCAACCCAAACTCACACTTGGTCTCTTACCATCCCCTCAGAGCATGTCTCCAGATTAATTCAGGGGGAGGATGGAAATAGCTTAATAGACACAACAATTTTGTTGCATTCTCAACTCTATGGGGCTCCCAGATTATCGATGTTAAACTCAGTGCCTATCCACCATAGTTATTAAATATGAGGCCCTAACAGTGACTTTGAACTGGTACATTTACATTTAAAGGTGGAGAAGACACTACACGAATTTTCTCCATATTTGCTGAAGCTCTGTACCTACTCAGCCTTTAGGAATCCAGCTTTCCAAAAAATTGGCCCTGAAACTGCCCCTTGTCACTATTTTTCAGTGTTCTTCAAACACACACACACACACACACACACACACACACACACACACCTGTGTCAGTAAGCATGTAATGAAAGCTGGTTCTTGCACCTGCACATTCCCGGTGCCGAAATGCATTGTGAACAAAATCCTGACCTGCCTTAGCCAGAATGAGTGTTTGAGGGAGTTATGCCATACGGAGGGGGTCTATGTTTCTCTGCAGAAGGCAATCTGCTTTCAATTTGGCAAGGTTGAGTCCAATCACAAAGAGTGCCATTGAACCTCAGTCCTACTCCAAAGCAGCATCATAAACAGAGAGGGGGGAACCCAGATTGATAACCACAATGCACCAAGCCAGTAGCAAAGACCTTGTTGGTGGACAATCTCTGCAGACATGTGACTGACCAAGCATGTTCTTGGAAAAAGTGAACTATAATCACCAAATAAGCAGAAATGGGACACTTTCTGTAAATAGTCTAATTTAAAGCTTGAAATAAGCAGGCGACCATCTCCAGAATAGAGAAGCCCGGAGCACATGGATATGAATAAACATACCTGGAATGATGAGAGGAAAAAATGTTTATTCAGACGAGAGGAAATGCAATTCCCAAAACCACACTCGGCTAAAGAAGAAAATGCAAGTGAATATTGAAATTCTACGATATTTTACATAAAATGTGTTGTGCATGATTATGCTCAAATTAAATGTGTGGCATGCACTTCTCACTCAATAGTTAAAGTAGTCTCAACCGCTTCCAATGTCTTCACAAAATCTTACTTATTGTAATAGATACCTGCACTTTGTTGAATGATATAAAAGTTCAATTTCTAATCCAGATCCTGAACACTATAGTGGTTAGACCAGGCACACAGCAACACTTGGACATTTGCACATAGTGTGAGATAATACTGTGCATTTAATTCATTCAACAAATGTGCATTGAATTCATCATACAGGGCAAGTGCATTCCTAAGTGCTGAGGAGCTACTACTAAACACGTACAGAATTAAATAAATTTATATCATAATAAAACTAATAGATAATTATAAGGCAAATATATTTTTAAAAGGCAATATAATTTTAGTTTGTGATAAGTGTCCTAAAGAAGCACCCCAGCTGGTGTGGCTCAATGGTTTAGCGTTGACCCGTGAACCAGGAGATCACAGTTCAATTCTAGCCAGGGCACATGCCTGGGTGGCAAGCTTGATCCCCAGTAGGAGGTGTACAGGAGGCAGCTGATCAATGATTTTTACCATTGATGTTTCTCTCTCTCTCTCCTCTCCATTTCTCTCTCTGAAATCAATAAAAAAAATACTAAAAAATAACAAGTATGACATATTGAGGACAGTGGTGACAGCTAATTTAGAGAGTAAAATCAAGGAAGGACAGCTTCTGAAATGCCATGAGACACAGAATGAAGATGACTATTTGGTATACTGAGACCAAGAGGACGCCAACACACTTCTCTCCAGCTCCAATGAGAAGGCCTAACTACAACTTCTCTGGAAAAGTCCAGAAGAGAGCTAAGAGAACAGAGCCAGGAGACGGAAAACGATATAATCACGGCACCTAACCTCACATCTCTCGAGCACGTTAGAGATTTTAATGAAAGCCCATAGGTATTTTCTTTAGCTTCTTCTTACACTGGTAAGGTCAGGAATACTGCCGTTATCATTCTCATTTTATAGAAAATCGAAAGGAAGCTCAGAGTTGCCATATGAGTAATCCGTGGGTCCCACAACTAACCAATCACAAGTCAAGGTCTAGAACAAGTGTCAACAGATGACAACCAGCAGACAGAATCCAGTGGGCCCCCTACTTTTGTTCATGAAGTTGGAATGGAACATGACACATTTATTCATGAGTACATTATCTAGGCAGCTTTCACACTATAACATCAGAGCTGAGTATTTGCAACAGAGATCATACAGCCTGTGAAGTTTAAATCATTTGCTCTCTTTTTGTTTAAATATATTCTATTGATTTTTTACAGAGAAGAGGGGAGAGTGATAGAGAGTTAGAAAGATCGATGAGAGAGAGACATCGATCAGCTGCCTCTTGCACACCCTCTACTGGGGATGTGCATACAACCAAGGTACATGTCCTTGATGGGAATCGAACCTGCTCTATCTATTGAGCCAAGTCAGTTTTGGCTGCTATCTGTCTTATTAGAGAAACTAAAGTGCCCACCTATGACTAGAACAACAGTTTCCTACTTCTGGCTTCCAATATGCCTTTCTGCGCATGGCACTGAATGAACCTATATCATGCTTGTTTGTTTGATCCCTGAATACAGGACTGAGTCCTTTAAGGAGGCACCATGTTTTAAATACTGCATCCTGGGAAAGGCAATGAAAAAGACATTGATTGTCCTGACGTGGTTTAAACTAAAAAGAGAAAAATGAGAATGAGCCATGTAAATTATTTTTGTATCTATTAACCTAATGGTTATTCTACACATGCAGCAATTCACTCATGTTATTTGTTTTCGACTGCATCCAAATTACATTATCAACATTGAAAATGGACAATCAGTCTATATTGCTATGGTGATAATGACAGATAAATTCTGAATCAATGCTTTATTTCGTGATGAGTGCTACTTAATGATATAGTGGAAAGAAGATTGAAATGGAAAAATCAAAGAAAGTAACTTAACTCTGTGTCCTAGAAAAATACTTGGTTGAACCCTTGAGTAATTACATTCTTCACTAGGTCATTACTTCAATATCTAAATACTTCATAAAATATGATTAGTAATCATACTTTTCCCAAGTTTATCATTAATTATTTCTCCATTCATCAACCATTGTTAAGTGCTCTTTCAACTCTCTATGGTAATAGCTCACCAGAACTTAAGGCTTAAAACAATAATCATTTTTTTAAATTATCTGTCAGAATTCTGGGGGCTTAACTAGGCTCAGCTTTGTGATTCTTGATTCTTATGTGGTTACAACTAGACAGTGGGTAGGAAAAAAATTATGCCAAAGGTGTCCTCACTCATTTGTCTGGTGGGTGATGCTGCCCATTGTCTGGGAGCCTAATTGGCCTATTTGCTAGAACACCTACCCGTGACCTTGCTGTACCATCTCAGCTCCCTCCGATGCTGCCTGGGTTACAGGAGCAACCCTCTCAAAAGCAGGAAGTGAAAGTGGCCTGTTCCTGACAGCCTGAACCTGAAAACTGACGAAGTATCCCTTTTCCTGAAAACTATTAGAACTGGCACAGAGATTGGTTTAGGGGAAGAGTCGTTGGCCCCACCTGTCAAGGAGAAAAGCATTAAAGAACATTGGGGTCTTCTTCAAAGACCTCTACAGTTTTGAATTCAACCTCAGTTGTGAGAACTACTCCAAAATTAAAAAACAAACAAGCAAACAAAAAATTTACTTACTACCAAGATTCCACAAGAATGATTCTATACTATCCTATCTAACAAAAGAGTAATATGCAAATGGACCATACCTCTGCTACAACAGAAACCACGCCCACCAGCCACACCCACCAGCCAATCAGGAGCAAGCATGCAAATTAACTCCAACCAAGATGGCTGTGGCCATGGATAGAACAGGAGGGAGGTTTGGGTTTCCCCGGTGATAGAGAAGTGAAGCTTTCCACACACCCTGGCGATCCCAGGCCTCCATTCAATGCTACAAAGTTTCAATTATAGAAGATAAATAAATTTCAACAAAAATGGCAGTAGCCACTGAGCTGGAGAGAGCAGGAGGCTAGGGTTGTCCCCAGTGATGGAGGAAGCCAAGCTTTCTGCAGCCCTGGCCTGCCTTGGTTTCTGCTTAAGGCTACAAAGTTTCAATTATAGGAGATAAATAAATCCCAACAGAAATGGTTGTGGCCATGGAGTGAGCAGGAGGCTTGGCTCCACTCCAGGCTACAAAATTTCAATTGTAGAAGATAAATAAATCCCAGACACCAGGGCCTCCATTTGGGTTGCTGGGGGTTGGGGTGTGTGGCCAGCCTGCAAACCACCACAGGCCCCTAACCCAGGCAGCCCCATGCCTCAAGAAAACACCCACCCTGATCCAGGACACCCTTTCAGGACAAACCGGCTGGCCCCCACCCATGTGCCAGGCCTCTATCCTATCTAATAAAAGAGTAATATGCAGATTGACTATCATTCTAACACACAAGATGGCTGCCCCCATGTGGTCAAAGATCTTGCCCCCATGTGGACACAAGATGGCTACCATAAGATGGTCTACAAGGGAGGACAGTTGTGGGCAATCAGACAAGCAGGGGAGGGCAGTTAGGGTCAAACAGGCTGGCAGGGGAGCAGTTAGGCATTAATCAGTCTGTCAGGGGAGTGGTTAGGGGGTGATGAGGCTGGCGGGCAGAAGCGGTTAGGGGCAATCAGGAAGGCAGGCAGGTGAGCAGTTGGGAGCCAGCAGTCCTGGATTGTGAGAGGGATGTCCGACTGCCCATTTAGGCCTGATCCTACCTGGACCGGGCCTAAATGAGCAGTCGGACATCTCCCGAGGGGACCCATTTTGGATAGAGTGCAGGTTGGGCTGAGGGACACGCCCACACACCCTGTGCACGAATTTTGTGCAACGGACCTCTAGTAACATAATAATTTATATGGTTCAGAACTATTCCACAAGAACTGTTATGGCTTAGAACTATTTTATTATAATCCCTAAGGATTCTGTATCATTGCAAAGGCCCCCGCATTCACATGTCTAACAGCTGATGCTGGCTGTAGTTTATAGCTCGATCAACTATACTTGGTCCCACCACATAGTGTGGGCTTTCTCATGGCATGGCTGGGCCCTAAGAGCAAATGTTCTCATAAGTAGGACTTTGAAAGTGCCTTTTCCTTAGGCCCTGAACCCAGAAACTGGCACTGGTTGCTTATGTCATCCTCTATTGATCAAGCAGAAATAGATCCCAGATTCAAGCAGGGGGCATGCAGGCATCACTATATGTCAAAGAATTTTGGGGCTGATCATTCTTTTAACATTTATAAGTTCTCACTTTATTACCAGTTTGGCTCAGTGGATAGAACATTGGCCTGCAGACTGAAGGGTCCCGGGTTTGATTCCAGTCAAGGGCATGTACCTTGATTGTGGGCACATCCCCAGTAGGTGGTGTGCAGGAGGCAGCTGATTGATATTTATCTCTCATCATTGTTTCTCGTTCTCTACCCCTCTCCCTTTCTCTCTGTAAAAATTCAATAAAATATGTTTTAAAAAATTACAGCTCCTCTGCCTCCAGCTGGATTTTCTCTCTTAGTTTCTCCAAGTCTTGAATCAGGTGAGCCTGGAACCTTGTGACAAAGACATGGGTTTCTTTTGTAGGCCACCTGCCTTAATGAGGTTGCAGCTAGTCACAGGTATAGCTTTCGGTATGTCCTCATGTGTTCTGGTTTTCTTTACAGATTTCAGTTTTTGTTTTTGTTTTTTCCTCCTGCTTTCAGTTTTACTTCTAGCTCTTCGATCCAGCTGCTGGCTTCACTGATCTTCAGCAACTTTAGATCTACTTCCAATACTGAGGTAACAATGTTCTTACATTTCTGCACCATTTCCCACATTTATGTATGATTTCACTCCTAGAGTAAATCCTTTTCCTCACATTACTCAGAGTGGGCCTGCTTCCCTCGCAGAATCCAAATATAGAGCATGAGAAGTTAAATATTATACTTATACCAGAGGCCCAATGCACGAAGATTCATGCAAGAATAGGTCTTCCTTACTCTGGCTGCCAGCACTAGCTTTCCTCCAGCACCTGGGACCTGGGCCTTCACCCTGGCCCTGTAGCTCCCTCCATCCCCCACCCTCACCCCCCATAGCAGGTATCCAGCTCCACCCCAGCTGCTCTGTGCCTGCGCACATGTTGTCCATGGTGACAGCACAAGTGTCTTGACCTGGCCACTGCTGTCTTTGTCACATCAATTTCCATATTCCCGCCTTATTGGCTGTTGGCGCCACCATCTTTGTCACAGAGTGATGGTCAATTTGCATATCCATCTTTATTAGATAGGATTACAGAATTATATGCATTATTATACAAAGATATGCAAAGAAGTAGCTAACTAGGGAATGAGTAAAGCTTCACATTTTACCCAGTGGATCCTTTAATTAATATACGTATATATGTTCTGTACTCCAGATTGAAGAAGCAGTGTGGATTCCACTGACTTTAAAGTAATGAACTTTGAATACATCACCCTTATTGATCACAGCTGGTACCTCCTCTACTCATCCCACAATATAGCCAGTGGGCTTCCTCTACCTACCCTGCTCATGAACTTCCCATCTGATCAGAATAGCTTTGGGGTTCAGGGCACCTTCCTCACAGCCCTTCCTTCTGATTGTTTTCTCAGGTCACTAGAGAAAGCTTCTACTACTTATTTCAGGCCATGGCAAGGTCAACATGGAGACTATGAATAACTCCCTTATTTCCCCAGAGTTAGCTCCTTGACACTCCACTTAATGAGCCTATTTCTAGCGCATTCCCAGAACTGCGTGCACACACGGGGAAAAACGTGTGTATCTTTAAAAAGCATTTTTTCAAAGGGAACATCAATCATTTCTCAAGCCAAAAATAGAGCCTTGCTGTTATGGGAAGACCCATATAGGAAATTGCCATCCCTGAGTTTTAGACTCTCCTATGTCACAAGTAACCTTTTGACCTCTGAGCACCTCATGTCATTTCCATGGACCTCAATTTCCACAACTGAAAATAAGTAAAGCTATCTTTATGAGTTTTTCTTGGGGTTGTCATTGGTGATGATTAAACGATAAATAAAATGTATTATTTTGTTCCGAGCTAGCCTTTGTTTTTATTTATTAGCGTCAGGCAGTAGGAAGACTTGAGAGTCCAATGACTTAGGATTTTACTCTTTAATATCAGGCTTTATCTGCTTGCAGGGTTATTGAAGATGAGGATGATTGTGTATAGCACAGCTCAAATAGCGCCTGGTACATTATAGACTTTCCTTAGTGGGGATCTTTTTTTGGGATGCAATGTAAGCTTGGCTTCCTGTTAAGATGGTGGAAAATTTTGTCCACAGGCTTCAGCAATATAATTTTCTGATTTGTCAACCACTTCTGTTCTCTGCCGGATCATCATGGAGAATAAGAAGGCACATAAAAGGCAGGATGACCCTTTACTAACTCCTGAGTCTTTGTCTCAAGCAGCAGGTCGATTAGAGAGAGTTCAGAAGAACCTGTGAAGTCCTCAACTTGTTCGATTTGGCTAGAGCAGCCTTCCTTTCTCTAACCTCAAACCTAAGACTTAGAATGCCCGTTCTAAGGATGGCACAAAGTTTCACTGAGCAGAGGTGGGCAAACAGAGTACAGAGAGGGATACAGCCTGAGAGTGTATTTGTGGTATTGATACATCCTGTGGTCACGACCCCTTTGGGAGTCGAATGACCCTTTCACAGGGGACGCCTAAGACCATCGGAAAATGCAGATATTTACATCACAATGCATCACAGTAGCAAAATTTCATGTTTGGGGGTCACCACTACATGAGGAACTGTATGCAAGGGTCGCAGCCATAGGAAGGTTGAGAACCACTGACTTAGAAGAACAGAGGATGTCTATAAAGATAGAACTACCTGACATGGCTGTAACCCACGTACTATGACTTCTCTGTCCATAAGGACACAAAATTTCGAAGCAAAACTATTATGTATTCCAATTTATATCTACTTTAAAGCAGACTACCGTCCCTGATGTTCCCCTCAGTTCTGATTTTAGGTAGCTGTCTGACCTTGAGCATTGCTTCTCCCTGTAGTCAGTCTCCAGGTCTTTTTATAGAGCGGTTGGATGAGCTCATTTGTTAGTTCCAGATCAAACATTCCAGTAGGTACCTACGTGTCTAAGTTCCTTTAAACCATTTTAGGAGCAATTAAAAATGCAAGGTTCTATTCTTCAGAAAATATTTTTGCATTTCATTTTTAGTCCAAAAAAAAAAATCTCTGCCACATGAATTTATTATAACAGATACGAAATGTTGGTGATATTGCTAAAGCTAATAATAGAGTCCCTTTGGAAAAAAGGGAAGTCACGTTGTTTATAAATAGCAAGCCTCCCACTCTGGGGCTTGTTCCTTTAGAAAGAGAAGCTGAAACGGAGATGCAGAATCAAAATAAACCTATTTCACTGGTTTGGCAAGAACCTGGGTGCAAGATTTGAAGCTCTTAGATCAGCTAAAACAGTGGTCGGCGAACTCATTAGTCATCAGAGCCAAATATCAACAGTACAATGATTGAAATTTGTTTTGAGAGCCAATTTTTTTTAAACTTAAACTATATAGGTAGGTACATTGTTATTAACTTAATTGGGGTACTCCTTCAATCGCACTGTACATGCATACCTGCACTGGTATTTTGTGGAAGAAGCCAAAGAGCCACATGTAGCTCATGTGCCACCATTTGGCAACCACTGAGCTAAAAGAAGGGTGCAGAGATAAAGAACTAAAAATGAACCAATTTCCGGTGATCAGGATGATATGTCTGCTTTAATAAATACCCATTTTATAGAAGAGGAGACTGAGGCTCATGGGAGTCCAGTTGTCTGACTCTCAGTTACAGAGAGGGGAAGAGGGACTGGGTCTACTTGACTTGCTCTTTCTGCTCTACTGTTCCCACCTTTCACAGCCATTCTGAGACAATCACAAAGCTTTCTGTACCCAAACCCTTCCTTTTTACTCAGCGGATCTGAAGCACAAGTAGTGGGTCTGAAAGGATGTAAGCCCAGAAGCATGCCTAGATAGAGGCACCCCATTGATTAATGAACAATTAACAGAATAACATGTATAACAAAGACTCACTACATGCAGGATACTCTGAAATGAACTGCAAGAAAAACATAGTTCTTGGTATTAGGATACCTACATTCTTGTAAATAAGATGAGATTGTTTCTAATTAAATGTTAGAAATGAATAGTGGCCTGAGAAATATGTAATATTTATTTCTTGGGCACTTACCAAAAGCAATGTTACTTCTGTGTAGAGAGCAGTATTTCATGAGAATTTTGATTTCTTTTTCACTTTCCTAAACATGTTAGACTTTTACAAATGATATGAAAATTCTCCAAGGATCATTCAAACTTCAGACCATAATGGCATGCCTGTTGGTCTGTTGTTTGTTTTTGGTAAATTATTTGGTAGAGTTTGGTGAACATAACAGGTTTTCTTAGAGCAATTTTAGACACAGAAAAATTGAAGAAAAGTACAGCTTTCTATAATCCCTCATCTCTATCACTGAAAACAGAGTTTTTCCTATTATTAACACACTACAGGTGCAGTGCACAAAATCCATGCATGGGGCCAGAGGTCTCTCAGCCCAGCCTGCACCCTCTTGCAATCCGGGACCCCACAGAAGATGTTTGACTGCCAGACATCCAGTCAGACATCCTTCTCACAATTCGGGACTGCTGGCTCCTAAATGCTCACCTGCCTGCCTGCCTGATTGCCCCTAACCACTGCATGCCTGCCTGATTGCCCCTAACCACTCACCTGCTTGACTGATCACCCCTAACCACCTCTGCCTCAGCCCCACAACTGCGGCTTCATCCGGAATGATGTCCGGAAGATCTTTGATTGGCAGAACTAATTAGCATATTATACTTTTATTATTATAGATTATAATATTGTGGTACATTTGTTACAATTGATGAGCCTATTTTGAAATATTATTATTAATTAAAGTCCATATTTTACAGTAGGATTGACTTATTGTGTTGTACATTATATATATCAATATAGTAACCCATAGATTAGTTTCACTGCCTTAAAAATGTCCTGTGATCCACCTATTCATCCCTCTTCCCCTCCCTCTAACCCATGGTAACTACTGGTCTTATTTTCTCTATAATTTTGCCTTTTCTAGAATGTCATATTATTGAAATTTCACAGACTGGAAACTTTGATGATTGGTTTTCTTCACTTATAAATATGCACTTAAAGGTTTCTCCATGTCTTTCTGTGGCTTGATAGCTTATTTCTTTTTTGTCTGAATGATAGTCCATGGTCACATGATTCTCTATCGGCAGAGCTGGGAATAAAAGTCAGGCCTACACTCTACGACTTCCAGCTCCTTGTTCTTCTGTTACCTCAGACAACATCCCCTAAGGGGCTGGGCATCCAGAACAGAGCTTCCAGTTGAGTTTGTAACACAAACCACATGGTGACATGTTCTATTGGTGCCCTGATTATCTCCCCTTGGCACTCACCATCCCATGACCTGCCAACAGCATCCTGCTGAGGGTATCTTGTCCTCTCTACCTACAGACATCTCATGAAATTTATCAACCTTTACTGCAGGCCACAGCTACTGAAAGCTATGCTTCCACCATTGACAAATGGGAGCTATAAGGAGAGAAGCCACACTCTCAATTCCTAGGCAGGGTGACTAGAGACACAAGAACAGTGGACAGAGCTGGCTTCAAAACCTTCCACAAATGAAGTTACAGGCCTGGGGAGTGACTATCAATCATGACTTACCCAGTCAGGAATTTATGATTCACTAGAAGCCTGGTGCACAAACTTCGTGCACAGATGCGGTCTGTAGGCCTGGTCAGTGATGGAAGCTCGAGCATCTGGCATGGAAGGACAGGTCCCAGCTCACCTCTGGGCACTGGGCAGCACCCAGGCCCTCGCTCACACCCACCCAGGCCTGGTGCTGTCCGCTCACCAGCTCCACCATCCTGCCGGGGTCCCGCTCTCATTGGGGTCTATCAGGACCAGCAGCACCTCCACGGCCGCCCTGCTGCCAGCACTGCATCGCCAATGCCTGCCATGTTCCGTGCAGCCTCCTGGTGGTCAGCACACATCATAGCAAACAGTCAACTGCCAAGAGAACTATTGCCTGAGGGGACAGTTTGCATATTAGGCTTTTATTATATAAGATTACAGCACCCGTTTTTCATCTACAGTACACATGGTCGATGTATATCTATCTATATCTATATCTATATCTATATCTATATCTATATCTATATCTATATCTATATCTATATCTACATCTACATCTACATCTACATCTATATCTATATCTATATCTATATCTATATCTATATCTATATCTA
>JAAGEH010000357.1:2832715-2906706 GCA_011751065.1 Lasiurus cinereus
CATTTATAAAACATACAGCAGATGTTTTGGATGCTATTGAGAATGAGGTTCTAGTGAATGAGGAGTTGCATAAATGAGAATTGCAGAATAATCAAGAAAGTTTCCTAATTCAAAATATGACCTGCATTGTCCTAGCTGGTTTGGCTCAGTGGATAGAGCATCGGCCTATGGACTGAAGGATCCCAGGTTTGATTCTGGTCAAGGGCACATGCCTGGGTTGCAGACTCCGTCCCCCAGTAGGGGACGTGCCTGAGGCTTTTGCTTTAACTTTATTATTAGGGAAGTTATTTAAGTACAACTCCAAGGCCGCACCTAAATGAGCCCGAGTCAGCAAAATCACAGAAACACAGTGATTTACTCCCGCTTGTGACAGTTGGCAGGGAATGGGATGAAAGGATGGAGACATTTGAGATGACTCAGGAAACAAATGGCTTCTGGGTAATGAGGGCCAGATTTCCCATCAGCAGTAAGCCCTGAACATGCTCTTTGTCTCAGTCAAGCCAGAAGGGCTGACAACACCCCCACTGAAGACATTCTGAAGAAAGCCATCCCCACATTTCTGACATGTGATAAAGGATTATCACAACCGCATTATTTCTAGAATGTGTGAAATGGCCGTTGACACACACATAGCCAAGCTAATTGTGATGGATTGCAAGGCTCACCACCACTGCACCCCTGTGCCAGAATGCAGTCCCTTTTGCCATGCGGTGTGCTTCTCCACCTCATGGAATGGACTTGGCCACGTGACTAGCTTTCGCAAATGCAGTATTGGCCAAATAACTCAAGCAGCTGTTGAAAGCATCCATGAGTTGGGGTGAACCGAGTTATTGTTCTTGGAATCCCCAGTTTGCCATAGGAAAGAGCCCAAGCCGGGTTCTAGAGCAGGGGAAGCCAGGTGGAAAGGAACCAAGACATGCCACCTGCCAGCCACCCAGCTGCCAGGACTGCAACTGAGACCATCCCAGCTCCAGACTCCAGCGTGGCTCACAGCTCACCACTGATGGACGAGAATCCAGCAGAGATCTGACAAGAAGCGTCTATGCAGCCCATAATAGTGGAAGATCAATCAAATCCCTGTTGTGTCTCACCTCGCGTTCTGCAGTGGCTGTAGCATCAGCTATCTGAGAACACTGTAAGTACAATTCGTGAAGACCGAGCCAGCAAAGCAGAATCCACCTCAGAGAAACTGCAGGCAGAATGACTGAGAAAGGATTGTGGTTGACTCGAAAACTCCGGAGCAACGTAGTCCTGAAGATCTGCTCCTCCTAGTGAGTAACAGCATGTAGAACATCGGAAAAGCCTGAACGCAAACCCAGACTGTCTCATTGGATGGTAGGTTCTCTGACCTTTCTGGGAGAAAAGTTTTAATTTCTTTAAAATATCTGTTTTTATTGATTTTAGAGAAAGAGGAAGGCAGAGGAATAGAGAGATAGAAACATCGATGAGAGAGATACATCGATCACCTGCCTCCCACAATCCCCCTACTAGGGATTAAGTCTGCTCTCTGGGCATGTGCCCAGACCAAGAATCTAACAGAAGATCTCTTAGTTCATAGGCCAATGCTCAACCTCTGAGCCACGCTGGCTGAGCAGAACATTTTAATTCTTAAGTGGTGATAATACACAAGTACATTTTGATATTATCCTTCAGAAAGATTCCATATTTATGAAATATTGCATAGTTGTTTTGCTTTAAATCAATGGTTCTCAACCTTTTTAATGCCATGACCCTGTAATACAGTTCCTCATGTTGTGGTGACCCTCAACCATAAAATGGGAGGTATCTGGTTGTGGGAGGCTCTACAGCTGCAGTTGAGAACTGCTATCAGGGTCGCCTAAGACCATCGGAAAACACAGATATTTACATTATGATTCATAACAGTAGCGAAATTAGTTATGAAGTAGCAATGAAAATAATGTTATAGTTGCAGGTCACCACAATATGAGGAACTGTATTAAAGGGTCACGGCATTAAAAAGGTTGAGAGCCACTGCTTTCAATGGACTTGAAAGGCACAAGGGGTATACCAAATGTCTACTAGTCATTAAACCTGGGAAACAAAAAGGATACTGCATTGGGTGCTAGTAAGGAGAGCAAAATGCCTTGATGTACTTGAAATGAAAGGCCTTGGTCCCCAGTTTTATCTCTTCTCATCCACACACCCTGTCTCATGCTGTCATTCACCTCACATGCCATCTACATCACAGGAGATCCCAAGGCTACATTCTTGTTAGTGTGTCTATGACATTCCCACTTCGTGTCTGATTATTCATTCATCTCCTCCCTCAGATTTCTAATAGGTGTCTCAATTTCAGCACTCCCAGGGGAGAACACGTGACTACCTGCCCCACCCCATCTTCTCCACTCCTGATAGCCCAAGCCTCTGTCACAATCTCCTAATGGACATTATTTTTTTTAACTGACCATCTCTTCTGTGCCTGATATTGACTAAGTTCTGGTGGATGAGAAAGGAGCAAAGAAAATAAATTTGAGAAGTGTTTGTCTTCTCTTAAAATCTTAAAAGTATGTGAGCATCTTACAAATTATGTTTGATTTATAATGATATGCATTTACAGATTGTTTTCAGAGAGCACAGCATTTGACACATTGATGAAAATAGAAATGGAGTGCCATGTCTTTGAGATTTCATTCAGAGGAGAGAGCCTACCTCTGTCTCATTTGCCATCTCCCCACTGCATTTAAATAATGGGAAATCCAGGGGCTCAGATTTAGAACTGTATTTATATGTGGCAAAGAAGAGCACTTTCTCTTCTTTAAACCCCAAATACCGGATGCATCTAGAGCCTTAGACTTTCCAATGTCTACTGTTCCACAGACCCTTAAATAGCGGTTTGCACAAAGCTCTTCTCGACTCTGGAAGGAGAAAAAGATTCAACTGTGGGCCAAGTCCCTATCCCTTATATTTCTGCCTCTGAATCAAGGTTCTTTTGGGGTGACAGAACAGAAACACAGCACAGACTGGTTAAAGTCCCTCAGGAAAGTGTTGTCTCATGTCACTGAAAAGCCCATGGTGCCTTTGGCTCAGGGGTGGCTACATCCGGAGCTCCAGTGGCACTGAGGGAATCCATCGTTTCTCTCTCTTCCTGTGGACATCCGCAACTAAAACCACTCCAGTGTGTTGGCTTCGGTTTTGCTCTCATGCAGCCTCATTCTAGAAATGACAATTCTGCAGCGTTGGGGCTTATATTCCTGTTACCCGGATCATTCAGGAAAGAAAACGCTGACTTTAATAACTGCAGGTACACCGGTGGGGCAGGGTCCTTCCAATGGAGGGTCCAAATGAAATCATGCCCTGGTGGGACAAGTCAACCTCTCACTGAATATTTATCCTGATGTTTCTTTACTCAACACACATCACGGAGCACCTAGCATGTTCAGGTATTCTGTCACAAAGATTCATGCATGTGGCTCCTGCATTTGAGTCTGCAGGTTACAAAGAAATGCATGTGTGATGTTATATTGTATCAGAGGCCCGGGACATGAAATTCATGTACTCAGGGGGCAAGGTATGGGGGGAGTCCCTCAGCCAGGCCTGCACCCTCTAACAGTCTAGGAGCCAATGGGGGATGTCCAACTGACGGCTTAGGCCCACCTCTGCTGTGCTCACCAGCCGTGAGCCCAGCTCAGAGCTTGGGGCTGAGCAACAGTTCCCTTGTGGGAGCGTCTGCCCCCTGGTGGTCAGTGTGCATCATAGTTCCACTGTTTGGTAGATTTGCATATTATAGCCTTTTATGATATAGGATTATATTGCATTATATCTTCAGAGGCATAAAAATAGAACATCAAAGTCAGTCTCAGGAGGTCAGGAAAAGCTGAAGGATGGGTGGGAGTCACCTGGAGAGAGGAACTTGAGACCACGACCCATCTTTATAATGGTCGTGTGCTGCCATGTGGGTTTTATTGAAACCTGGGAAGGGAGGTCTCCGTGGACAACTTCTCTCTGGGGGAGTCATGGGTCTGCCTAATTGGCCCGCTTGTCATTTCACCTGTGGAAACCAGCATTTGGAACTGAAATCATTTTTCCAAATACGTCTATAATGCATGTGAATTTGTTTTAGGTTGCATTCATTATTTATTTTCTGTTAATGAATCATCTGATTATTTCCCTTGGTGAGCAGAATTTCCCAGCAGTTGAAGAGCTGAATAATGCAGAGGTCGCTAATTAGGTTACTTTTCTTCAGTAGGCACATTTCGGATGCAGAAAGATTTTTACCAAGGAAAAGTAAAAACCAAGCATTTTAAATTGTCATCATCTAGAAAATACAATGAGAAAGTGCTCTTGATTCATGTGGAAATTAATGACCAGGGGAAAAAAATACAACAAAGACAGCTCTCTCTGGTAAGCCAGCAGCTGACTGCGAACCAGCCCTCAGGACTGTCCCCCCCCTCCGCCTTACACCCTCTCCCCCCAGTTAGTGGGTAAACTGTGAACTTGGACTCTTTATTTCTCTGTCCCATCCCTTCATTGATTAAACAAGGCCCTTTCAGTGCTGACAATTGAGAGATCTAGGAATCCATGAAATTAATTTCAAAGTAAGAACAGATTGTGCTTCATTAGAATAAATACCTCGGTGGCTTTTAATCTCCAATCCCAAGGCACGTCATGAAAGCAACCAAGGAACACAGAAAGCCAAAAGCCACTCGGAAAATCCATTTATATCCCCTTGGAGCAGAGGATTAAAATAAGGAGCGAAAGAAAGGAAAACTAGGAATAACAATCCTCGGAACACGCCAGAATGTTCTTCCACTTGCATGCAGGATTCCATGTTTTACAAGTCCCGGTTTAGGTAAAGGGTTTCTGTCTGAGGCTGATGCTCTGTCAAGCGTCTGCTCATGCCCATGTCACCATGACAGGGGAAATTTGTAGGACTGCCTTTTCAACCTGAACAACTAAGAAGATTGATGAGCTCCTTTACCTCCCTAACTCTCACTGTATTTGTTAATTTATGACGTTGTAAAATATGATGCATATAGAGAAATAGTGTAAAATAATTATGCAGTTTGACCAACAAATAGAAAGTGAACGTCCATGCGACCGGGTAAGTGTTATCCGCTAGACTAGGGCCAGCATTCCAAAGCCTCAGGGGCCTTACATTTCTTTATTGATTTCAGGGAGGAAGAGAGAGGGAGAGAAAGATAGAAACGTCAATGATGAGAGAGAATCATTGATCGGCTGCCTCCTGCACGCCCCCTATTGGGGATCAAGCCCACAACCCAGGCATGTACCCTTGGCTGAAATCGAACCTGGGACCCTTCAGTCCGCAGGCCGATGCTTTATCCACTGAGCCACACCGGCTAGGGCTCTCCCATCATTTTCTTTCTCTCCCCAGAAGTGAGCACCATTCTAATACTACCACCATTCTAATACCATGATAATCCCTCTGCTTTCTTAATCATTTTACTACCTATCTGCTCCCTAAAAATATAGTTTAGTTGGGTCTCATTCCTAACTTTAGATAGAAGTAGAATAGCATCATGATATGCTTATGGTTTTTCTGTCTTAGCTTTATTGCTCAAAATTGTTTGTGAGAATCACATTTTATTTTTGCTGTAGAGTTTGCATTAAATTAGTGCACCCCAGGTTATATTTGCTTTCCACCATCGATAGGCATGGTTGTTGCCTGTTTTAATCTATTATTGATACAGATGTTGTTGTATTTCTTCCCTGATGCTTCAGTGTCTGGCTTCTGGCTGAAGCCGAGGCTGAGGGAAGGATGTGGGTGTGTGGGTTTGTCGGGGAGGTCTGCTCTCTCCAAATGGAGAAGTGAGGGAGCAGAGACAGTGGGGAAGGTCTGGTGGACACACCATGTACAGGCCATGAAACGGGATGCTGTCACTGTTCAGGGACAAAGAGGCTACCCACCTCTCATAGCTCATCAGGGTCCCGCTTCTCCTGGAGGTGTTTCTGGGAGAGCTGTAATATCTTGTCAGCTCGTAGGTGGCTTTAAGGAGCTCATGAAATACTTATTCAGCTTTATTAGTTGTGTGGGTGGTAGGCTCATTTCAACACAAAAAAATCCACTCCTTGTATTTTAACTTGCTTCATAATAGCATTTCCCCCAAGTGTGCCTTTATTCAGAAACAGGTGCCGCTGCTCTCATAACAGAGTAGGATAAAAAATAATGTGTGTGAAACACATACGTGTCTGTAGGCATATATTAAATAATATCATCACTGTTGTCGCATTATCCTGCCTTCTTTTCTTAAAGTCAAATGATCTCTACCTGTTCGTTACTCATGTTGGGCATGGAAAGTAGCATAGATCATTTTTGTAGCCTGGATGGGCTCCACAGGACCACCCGTCTCTGTGTACCCTGCACTACACATAGAGTAATTCAAGAAGCTTAACACAAATATTTTATAATGCATCTCTGATTGAGTTGCTACATAAGTACCGCCGTGGGAAATAGAAACAATCAGATCAAATGATTTTCCCAGAAGAAAGCATTCCATGATATTCTGACATCACCTTTTGAAACCGAGGCGAGTTTTCAGACTGCTAGCAGTACTCCAATGAACACACTAACCAATGGAAAAGACCAGTGCTTATCATGCTCATCATGAAAGCTGGCTTTAGCCAGATACAAAGTGTTCAGGACTATAAAGTGATCGCTATGATCTCAGCAAATCGCTCCATGGACTGAGTGCAGGTGCTCTTTGACAATGAATGCTGTACCTACTTCCCACTTTTTTTTAAAATATATTTTTATTGATTTTTTTACACAGAAGAAGAGAGAGGGATAGAGAGTTAGAAACATCAATGAGAGAGAAACATGGATCAGCTGCCTCCTGCACACCTCCCACTGGGGATGTGCTTGCAACCAAGATACATGCCCTTGACCAGAATAGAACCTGGGACCCTTCAGTCCACAGACTGATGCTCTATCCACTGAGCCAAACCAGTTTTGGTAACTCCCCATTTCTAATGTTGACAATACAGGACCCTGAAAGCAACAGTGTTATGTCAGCCAATTGTCTTGTGAGATGAGAGATAAGTCAGCCAATTGTCTTGTGAGATGATAGAATTTCACCAGGACACAGGAGATTTTTTTTTTTTTATTCTGTGTTATCATTTGTAGACTCTGTAAGCCAGAATTTTGGAACTTTATATCATTTGTCTTCTTCCATATTGAATACTACTCTGCTCTGGCAATCTTATATTTTCCTTAATTATTAATTTCCTGAGTTATTAATTAATTTACATCATGCTGGGATTACAAGAGGAGGTCCCGTGGACAGGCTGTGTTCACCTGCTTTGGTCACAAGCCCTTAGCACCACTCACCATTGGTCTTTGTGGCCATTGAGTGAATTCAAGTTTAAGAGTTTTTATTGAAGTAGCTATTGACCACATTTGACAGTCTGATCCTCAACCTCCCAAAACACCAGCCTGAAATGAATGTTTTCTTAGCGAACCGTGAGGCAGTGAAAGGAACATTGACTGTGGAGTCCAGACTGGATTCAAGTTTGAACGAATATCCAGGTTAGATGAGTAACCTTGACAAAGATACCTAGATTCTCAGCATTCCAGTTTATACATTAAAAATATGGTGCAGCCTGTCCAGTTGGCTCAATCTAGTAGAGCGCGATCATTGCCAATGACAGCATACCAGAATAAGTCCAGATACCAGGCACTGTTTCCTGCCACTTCCTGGCAACGTGCTAATTTTTATGTCATCCTTCCTCCTCACACAGCCTGGAGGGAGATCCTGGTGTCACCTCACAGCCACTTTTCACCTTTCTCAGAGCAGGCCAGGAAATAATATTGTCCACGCTGTCATCCTCTCTCACCTGGACAGCAGTGAACGCCTCACACCTGGACTCTCTTGGTCCACATTTATTCCCAGCAGCGCATTCTCTATGGAGCCATCACCGCGGATTTCTAAAAATGGTCATGTTACCTCCCTGCTTCAGGCACCCCAAGGCTCATCATTCCACACTCGAGCCCAAAGTCCTTGCTGAGTTCACCAGGTCTGCAAAAGCTCACCATCTCCTGCCCCTCTCTCTTTACCTTCACGGTTCAAACTTGCTTGTCTTCTTTCTCTCATATACACCATCCATGGCCTTTGTATGTGTTAATGCATTATATTGCAAAACATGAAGCATTACATTGTACAATATTCCCTCATCCGGGCATGTTCTTTCCTTGGTTCTTCACAGGATGGTTTCTCTTTACCCTTCAGATTTCATGTCACATCCCCAGTGAACTGGTCCCTACAGTACCTGTTCTAAAATACTCATAACCCAGCACCTGTCACTTTCTTGGCATTGCCCTATTTATTCCTTTATAGTACGAATCACAATTTCAAAAGAATCCCAATGTCTAGATTTACCTTCCACTGTCTGTCTCCTCTCATTCTAGTGTAAGTTCTAAGACAGAGCTCATCCACCACACTCATTGCTGGGTCCTCAAATCCTTCAAGGGTGTCCGGCACATAACAGGAACCCAATACACAAGGACCCTTACAATCCAGTCTAGATTACTTCTTCCATATCACTAGTTACCCCACCTTTCTAGAATCCAATATCACCAACATAACTCATCACTGTGCCTTTGAACTTTTGTTTTTCTCACAAGAAAATGTTATAGCATTGTATAATCACACACACCGTATTTTCTGGCGTATAAGACAACTTTTTAACCCAGGAAAATCTTCTTAAAAGTCCAGGGTCGTCTTATACACCAGGTATCGTCTTATAGGGCAGATATATCCCAAACTCCATATTTTAACTGGAAAAGTTGGGGGTTGTCTTATATGCCCAGTCGTCTTATACGCTGGAAAATACGGTACTCATCTTTGGAGATGTGCTCTGTCAGCATCTTCTCTGAGAAGCCTCTCTGAGCTCTTTAAGTTGTGTGAGCACCTATTCTCTATGGCCAAGTTACCCAAGGCATATTCTTATTATTTGCTTACCAAGTGCAACTGGAATGCTTGTATATGCCTCGGTCTCTCCTCCACAACTCCACACTCCACCAAAGGGCAGACACAGGCTTGCTTGTGTATCTCTCTATTCACATTACCTAGCACCGTGCCTGACACATAGTAGGTGTTAAAAGAAAATGAATGATAAATGAAGAGCTAAATGAGAAAATAGTCAAGGTCATATAAAACAGCTTAAAATAAGTCAAAGAATTAAATATGTAAAAATTGCAAAAAAATATACGTACTTGGGCATTTTTCTGGACATTCATCACTCTTGGACTTTATGATATGAGGATCTGTCCTATTCTAGGAATGAAAGGCAGGGGAGAATATGAGCACATACATGATGCCTGGTGCACTCTACAGACTCTATTTCATTTTTTTCTTAGGAAAGTTCCATGAGTTTGAGTTATAGCTGAGTCATAGAGGAGTTCAGATGACATAAGCAAGCCAGAGTGCACTGGTGAAGGTCAAAACCATAGAATAGGGAAAAGGGGAATTTACACCTAAGATTTCAGGTGTAAACCACATAGCTGTGTGTGACTATATTGTAATCCCTTCCCCACCCCAGGAAGGAAATATAATGTTTTGAATATTTACAGGCTCTAAGTTGAGTCATCATTGCATTAAATATCTTACCTGTTGAATGGGTAGCCAAAGTCACATTTACTCGTCAGAATTTTGAAAAATAAGTCCAGAAAGTCTGATATTATTAGTACCAATCACCAATCTCATTGCTAAAATTATAGAAGATACAATGCAACCCTCAAATGGTAAAGATAGAAATGCCTAATGAAAACCAGAAATGAATTACTTAAATCCTGGCTAATGCTTGAGGGGACATCACAAGTTATCTGGTCCAGTGTATTTTTTTTTTCAGATAAACAACATTTGGGATTTAAGGTATTTTCTTAAATACACTATGAAACATGAAACTTAACTATATTCCAATTATGTATAGACAAGTAGTAGCCAATTGCTTAAAAAGACTCTGTGTAATGTGTGTGTGTATGCTTCCCTACAAAAATAGTAAGTCCTTTACTTTGTCTACAAATGATTGATCTGTCACTAGAATCTTCCCTCAAATATAAGCTAGGCTATGTACAAGAAGAGGACTATATTAAGGATGCTCCAGCAACCTTTCTCAGAAGCCATAACATGAGCCCCTGACTGTCAGCAATGCTCAGTCTAAGGTTCCCCACCCTCCCATTTTATTTCCAAGATGCCAGGGGATATAGGAAGGAATTTGGTGCGTTCTCACAGAAGCTGTGGGGTGAGAGAAGCCCTGAGTCACATGGTACAGTCTATACATCTTTGGTGACTCTTGCCTACAATGACTGCATTGGTTTCTTTCATGGATTTGTATCCCCTGTGGTACACTATCTCTTTCCACCTTTTAGGAAGTACAGTCTGAGCATCCCCATGAGTCCATGATCATAAAGACCCCATCCCTAAGGTCCCATGAATCTTGAATCATATATATATATATATATATATATATATTTGGATTTTTTTTACAGAGAGGGAGAGAGATAGAGAGTTAGAGATATCGATGAGAGAGAAACATTGACCAGCCACCTCCTGTACACCTCCCACTGGGAATGTGTCCACAACCAAGGTACATGCTCTTGACCAGAATCAAACTTGAGACCTTTCAGTCTGCAGGCCGATGCTCTATCCACTGAGCCAAACTGGTTTTGGCATTGATTCTTTGTTTTCATAAAGATCAGGTTTCCTTCCAGGCACAGGTGTGCACCAGGGTCTCCTGTAGTAGCTGCTGCTGTTCACTGTCCTGCTGCCCCATACTGATATTGCCACCATAGAGTTGTGCTGTCACACACATCAGCCAGTGGGAAGCTGAAATGGCCATAAGCAGACCTTCTCCCAGAACTGTGTTGTCCGTGTAGCCTGTATCAGGAAGCACACCATCAGCCACTTTGTTGCCTGGTTTTCCCAGCCCCAGTTGGATTTTTCAAAGTCTTTGCTCAAGACTTAGGCCTGAACAATTTTTCTCTGGTTAGAAAAGTCCATCATTATTTTTTTTTCAGTAAAATACCTTCTTTTATATCATAAATTTTTAAATTTCCCTAATATTGCAATCTGGAAAATCACAGATCTAGTCCATCAATGTCACTTTAGAGAAGAGTTCCAAGGGAACCATGTACTTTTCTAAAATTTCAACAGATTCTTACTAACTGTCCCTCTCAGCAATTCTAAGAACACTATCTTTTCATGCCCTGAATTCAGAGTAGATTGGTCGTATAAATAGTGAGAATGAAGTGGTTGGAAAAACCATAGGCCAATGCAATGTCTAAGAGGGAGTATCTTGGGACTCTGAGAGTCTCTACCTTATGACTCTGGGTAACTGAGTTTGAATAACTAAACACCAACCCAAGAACAAAAATGCATTCCATTATTTACTCAGAAGTTTATCAAACCAGTCATTTTATGCATTCATTCATTCACTCCTTCAACAAAAATGCATTCATCACCCATGTTTGGGCACAGTGCCGATAAATATTTTGAGTTGTTAACATGTAAATTTCATAAAACGAGGCCCCTCCCAACAAAGGGAAGTCAGGGAAATAGAATGTGCAATAGGTATGTGTAAGATATTTAGAGGGAATTGTGGGATCATAGAAAGGAAAGGTTAACTGGGATACCAGAAAAGGGGCCATATAGGAGGTGACATTTGAAATGAACCCCAAAGAGAAGTTTTCCTAAACAGTGCAAGCCGCCCCAGTCATAGAATGAGCTAAGCACAGAGACATGAAAGAGATGACCCTTTGTATTGAAATGTTCTATTTCTTGCGGTTGCTCACAATAGCCAGTGTCAGTGGGTTGCTTTATACTGCAATTTACTATTCAAAGCCAATAAATGGCATATTGTGGTGGGAACGAGGAGTGGATTATGTGACAGAAGTCCTGAGTTCGTTTGCTTGTTGTGCCATTGATCGGCTGTAACCTTGGGTCAATGAGCCCCTGTGAGAGTATTTTCCTCAGATCAATAAAAAGGTTTCGAAGCATAAGGGAGGAAGCAGTAATGACAATAACAAGCGTGACTATTAACGCCTGTTCTAAGTTACTGGCATGTATTTTTAAACAATCGATCCTCACAATAATGTTATCATGTAGATACTCTCCTTTTCCTTATCTTAGAATTAATCAAGGCCAGTCAGTTTCATATATATCGGAAATACGAAATTCCGTATTTTCCGGTGTATAAGATGACTTTTAACCCAGGAAAATCTTCTCAAAAGTCGGGGGTCTTTTTTTTGTGTGTGTGAAGTGTTCCTTGTATGAATATATCACAACTTACTATCACGTCTTATAGGGCAGGTATATCCCAAACACGGTATTTTAACTGGAAAAGCTGGGAGTCGTCTTATACACCCAGTTGTCTTATACGCTGGAAAATACTATGTGGGAGGGGATGCTTTCTTAAAATTATTTCTATCCCCAGTGATACACTGTCCCCACCCACTATCTAGTGGGTAGCCACCTTGCCTGCTGTGAGAATTACCTGGAAAGTTTTTCAGTTACAGCGGGACCTCGAGATACGAGCACCCTAACATACGAGATTTTTGCGATACGAGCTATTTTTGCTTTGAAATACGAGCAACATTTGAGATAGGAGTCATCGCGTGGATCGGCCGGCTGCACACGACCCACCAGTTTACCGTGACTCGAGCGTCTTATAGTTCCCCACGCCTCAAGGTTACGGAACGAATTAAACTGTATCTCGAGGTACCACTGGACTAAGGCATGCCCATCACCCAGATAAATCCAAGCAGCATATGTGGGCATCGTTAGTTCCAGGATATATATTTCCCCAAGGTGTGCTTCTTCGACGGAGAAGCCCTCATTTAGATCAGTTCATCCAGGACCCCGGGTGTTTCTGGCCCATGTTAAACATGTCTGAGTGGGAGGTGAAGGTGGGAGAGGATGAACTAGGGAGGGAAAGACCACGAAGGCTGAGCATCCAAGAAAGTAACAGATCGTGGCGAGAGAAATAGAAATAGGCTGCGTGTTCAGCAGATGAAGGCAATTTAAGGGATGACGCAGTTTTCGGTTATTTACATGGGCAATTTTGAGCCAGTGTTGCAAATTTAGGACAGATTTCTTTTCCCATTTTACCACGAATAAAATTCTAGTCATTGGAACCACGACCTGACAAAGAGGTTAAACGGCTACAGGCAGCGGTGCCTGGAGGGGGACAGAGGGAGAAGCTTAAGCATGGCATGCTGAGCAATAAAGCAACATGAGGTCAGCTTGGGATGGGATCTTAATTAACATTTTTATTAAAAATCATGGAGAAGGATTTACACTGAAATGAAAACAGAGGGAGAGAAAACCGCTGTTGATACTGAACTGTAGTATTAGGGAGCAGGGATAATGCAAATGTGACTAAAAAGGTTGAAATGCAAAATGGCATGATTAGTCATCTCATCAACTGGCAAAATACAAAACAATGGCGTGCATCTGTGGAGTGACCGATCTCAGTAATAAGGCGAAGTCCATATTTGCTGTGGAAATGCAAATGCCAAGAATATTGGCATCTTAGTTCCCTTCTCCTAACTTGTCTTTATTTCCTCTTGCCTTCGGCTGCCTTGGAAATGGAGGGACCAGAAACACATCTGGGTTTTAATGTAGAATATAACTTACCTCCATTTACACAGATTATCCTGTTTCATATTCACAAGTAACCTTATGAGACAGGCATTGTTCTACGTTACAACAGATGAGAACACAGAAGCTCTGAGCACAGAAAACGTCACTGTTGATCCTGCAGACAGTATCAATATGGAATTGGACCAGAGCTGGTATGGCTCAGTGGATAGAGCATCAGCAAGAGGATTGAGGGGTCACAGATACAATTCCAGTTAGTGTACTTGGGTTGTGGGTTGGAACCTCAGCTCCTCTTGGAACACATGCAGGAGGCAACTAGTCAATGAGTCTCTCTCACATGGATGTTCCTCTGTGTGTGTGTGTGTGTGTGTCTTCTCCTCCCTTCCACTCTCTAAAAATCAATTGATTCCTAGCCAGTTTGTTTCAGTGGATAGAGCATCAGCATGTGGACTAAAGGGGTCTAGATTCGATTCCGGTTAAGGGCACATGCCCAGGTTGTGGGCTTGATCCCCAGAAAGGGGTGTGCAGGAGACAGTCAATCAATGATTCTCATCATTGATGTTTCTATCTCTCTTTCCCTCTCCCTTCCTCTCTGAAATCTATAATAAATAAATAAATAAATAAATAAAATAAAATAAAATAAAAAACATTGAAAAAATATACTAAGGTGAGGACTAACAATGACAAACATAAAAAATAATAATAATAAAGATGGGATTGGGACAAAGACCAGATCCAAAGCCAGAACTTACTCCATTCAAGCAACCCAAATATTTGGACCTTGTGCTGGGAAGCAGAGTTGGAATTTCACTCCTTCAACCCAAATGCCATGTCCCAATAGATTAGAGAACTCCTAAACTAGTTGAGATTTATTTATTTTCTATAATTGAAACTTTGTAGCCTTGAGCGGAGGCCTAGGCTAGCCAGAGTGTGTGAAGAGCTTGGCTTCCTCCATTGCCAGGGAAACCTAAGCCTCCTGCTCTCTCCATGGCCACAGCCATCTTGGTTGGGTTAATTTGCATACTAACTCCTCATTGGCTGGTGTGTGTGGCTCGTAAGTGTAGCAGAGGTATGGTCAATTTGCATATTACCCTTTCATTAGATAGGAGGATAATTTTTATTATCTAATTATATTGTAGAATAAATATAATTATATGTATATATATATACTAGTATATATATTGCAAAAGATAAATATTGCATGTAATGTTTATACATTATATAAAAACATATAATTATATATAATAAATAGTCAATAAATAAGTGTATCTACTTACAACTGGCTTATATATAAATGTGTTTCTTTATATAATAGTTAATAAATCCAGAGATTGCCTTTATCTCAGTGAAATGTTGAAAAGTTAAAAAAAAATGGCCCTAACTGGTTTGGCTTAGTGGACAGAGCATGGGCCTTAGGACCAAAGGTCCTGGGTTTG
Source organism: Lasiurus cinereus (assembly GCA_011751065.1). Taxonomy (NCBI): domain Eukaryota; kingdom Metazoa; phylum Chordata; class Mammalia; order Chiroptera; family Vespertilionidae; genus Lasiurus; species Lasiurus cinereus. The sequence continues at coordinate 2,847,726 of JAAGEH010000357.1, forward strand.
ATTGCTGTCAAGAGCATGTACCATGGTTTCAGGCTTGATCCCCATGTGGGAGGCAACCCATTGATGTGTCTCTCTCACATCGATATTTCTCTTTCTCTCCCCCTCTCTTTCACTTTGTCTAAAAAAAAAATCAATGAAAAAAATATCCTACTGTGAGGATTAACAAAACAGATAAACAAAAAAGGCAAAGAATAAAGAGAAAATTATTGGATCTTAAAATAGATCTGTGCCTCTAGACTCACTGGGAAATGTTAAAGTACTTACTTTGGGAAGGTGGGTGAAGCTAATGGATGTGAAGGAGATACAATGTGTGGTCTGGGATCTCCCTGCAGTTAGGGAGAGAAGCTCATCATTGACCACCCTCCACATCCATCCTGTAATATCATATGACTGAAGATAAGCACCCAAGCATCATCCTTCCAAATAAATGCCTTTTAGCTTTTGTGGAACAGCTAAAGAATCAAGTGAACAGTCACGAATTCCGGAGAAGCTCTCTGATTCACACACTGACATCTGGCCCGGCTCCATGCAGATTTCCCAAAATGTACAGCAAACTCCCCCCAAGCTCTCTGAGTGTTGGCAGTGGCACCCGGCGCCAAGCACGAAGCAAAATATTAACATTGCGCAGAACAAGCGGGTCACACCATGTGAGCTGGGGAACAAAGTGCCTCTGTTTCCCCAGAGTGCCTGCCGATGACAGAGCTCCTTTCACAGCTCATTACCAAGGCTCTGCTGGCTTCTCCCAGAAGAAGGTATTGACTTTTGTTGGCATTGAAAGGATGCTCACCAGATCAACATAACAGAATCAAGTGACAACGGTCTCCACAGGCATGAAGTGAGGCTGCTCAATGATGCCTGACCTGGTTGCATAGAGAAGAGATGCCTCCCAGGGAGATCTCTCTAGAAGGGCTGCCTGTGGCTGGGCGGTGGGAGGGCATGACAACTGAGAGGGAGGAGGTGTTAGCGCAACATCTCAAGAATGGCGACATCTCCCGAAGGAAGGCTGGTGGTACAGAAGACCTCAGGGGCTTCTTCTCAAGGACACTGACACATTCACGGTGAGCATCCAATGTCTCTAGCTTCCCAGGTCATATAGTACCTCGCTCTGGAGGAAATTTACAAATAAAAGTCCTTGGCACCTTGGTGATCCCTGACCCCCCCCTGGAAAATATGATTTCTTGCTCTACAGTCATTAAACAATCTTAAATGAAGGACCAGAATGGGCACTTGTTAACAATGCAGAATCCCAGACATTTTTTGAGTCCCTGATATGTACCTATTGGTTTGCATGCATTATATCTTTAGTCTTCTTCTAGAACCGTGCACCTTAAATGCTATCATCTCTCTGTCACAGGCCAGAAGACTGAGGTGTCATGAGGTAAGTCATGTAGTTTGGGGTCATGTCATGGGATTAAAAATCAGATCTGTCAAATTCTAAAGCTTGGGGTTCCCCAAGATTGTGTGTCATGGTTGACGGAAAGCTTAGCATTTATTGCATCGCTTTGTGTTCTAGGAAGATGAATGATATGCAGCATGGATTTTAGAACAGTTCTCAAATTCTGGCACACATACAAATCATCTGAACACCTCGTAATGTGCACACTCTGATGCGGCATGTCTGGTCTGGGGCCTGGGATCTGCATTTCCAGCAAGTGCCCTAAGGACACAGATGCTGCTAATCAAAGAGCCACAATTACCAGTAGGGTATCAACATTGAGATCATGCAGTATATATATATGTATGTATATATGTATATGTATGAATATATGTATATGTATATATATATATATATATATATATATATATATATATCAACATTGAGATCATGCAGTATACATGTGTGTGTGTGTGTGTGTGTCTAAGTGACCATTATGATCAAAGGACTAGAAAGACCAGAACGACCACTTGCTATGATGCACACTGAGCCCTCAGGGGCAGATGCTCAATGCAGGAGCTGCCCCCAGGTGGTCAATGCACTCCCACAGCCATCCTCCTGTAGCCAGCCAATCTCCCATGGTCCCTTCCCCAGATTAGCTGGTCTGTGCCACTCAGAATCTCCTGTGCCCTCCTCACCCCTCCCATCTGGCTAACCTCCTCTGGCCCCTTTCCCTGGTTGGCTGGCCAACCAACTTCCTGCAGGCCCTCCCCGCAGCCAGCCAACCTTTTGCAGCCCTTTCCTCTGGCTGCCATCCTCTATCACCCTGATCAAAACCTCCTGTGCCTCCTCCCCACTCCTCCCCACCCGCTTCCGCTGGCCAGCCAACCTCCAGCAGCCCCAGAGTCCAGAGGTGAAGGAGATCATGTTCCCCTGGGTAGACAGAGGCAACTTTTGTAAGATGACAATCTAAGTTTCTCTTGGCATATGAGCGAGTTCAGAAAGACAGAGAAGAGAAAAGGATTTCAGGCATCAAAAACAGAGTTTGTGCCTGGCTAGTGTGCCTCCATGGTTAAGCATTGACCTGTGGATCAGGAGACCATAGTTCAATTCCAAGTGTGGGCTCATGTGTGGGTTGCTGGTTCAATCCCTAATAAGGGGCTTGCAGGAGGCAGCTGATCAATTATTCTCTCTCATCATTGATTTCTCACTCTCTCTTTCTGTTCTTCTCTGAAATCAATATAGATAGGTAGATAGATAGATAGATAGATAGATAGATAGATAGATAGATAGATAGATTTTATAAAAGAACAGTGTTTGTGCCAACACTGGTTTGGCTCAGTGGATAGAGAGTTGGCCTGTGGACTGAAGGGTCCCAGGTTCTATTCCAGTCAAGGGCATGTACCTTGGTTGTGGGCACATCCCCAGTAGGGGGAGTGCAGAAGGCGGCTGATCGATGTCTCTCTCTCATCGATGTTTCTAACTCTCTCCCTCTCTCTCCCTCTCTGTAAAAATCAATAAAAATATATTTAAGAACAAAAAAAGAACAGTGTTTGCTAAAGAGAGAATGAAAGTCAGTCCTCAAATGTGTTCTGAGAACAGAAAGTAGAAGCACTTGTTCTGAACTATAATAAAGTTAGAATTAAGTAGCACTGATTTTATATTTATTTCTGAAGATACAAATAAAACAATTCCAAAGGTCCAGTCTCGGTCTAAAAAGTGGGATTATTAATTCCCACATCACAGGGGTTGTTTATGGTCTCGTGGATTTAAGAGAAGAGACCATCATTTTAATTGACAGTGGATTCTGATTTACTTAAATCCTTCTGGACAGCTTCTGAACTTTCAGTCCTGAGTGTGAAAACAACTCTTTCTCAGTTCAGAGAATGACATCTTTGGGGAGTTGTCTCTGAAAGGATGTCGTCACCAACATTCACAAATAAAGAAATGTCCATGCCCGGGACAGAGATTACCTCACAAGATAAACAGCCATCCCCTGATCCAGACAGAAATACACTTTGACAAGGTCAGAGACTCTTCTCATTCCTCTGGACTTGGTGCCCTGGACACATAGGATCCTTGCCTGAGTCAAGGAGCTAAGAGACTGGTGAGGAGAGGACTCATTAATCCTGTCAATACCCATTGCTCCCCTCTTAGGTTTTATAGATGGGCTAAGCTAAAAAAATGAGCTTCTCTCCATCTTATTCTGTTCACAGACTTAAAAATGGACATTTCTATTTTCAGCTAATATTACCCTCTTTATCTAATATTCACAGGCCCCACTCCTCCCAAGTATAATCAATTTCTTCCCAGCATACAGTCTCATCCCGTAATCAACTTGGTTTTAGATGTCTCATTACTTTCAATACAATATGCTTTTTTTTTTGACTTTTCACAATTGTTTTTAAATTCTCCTCAATGGACCTCTCTCCATGACCCCACTTCCCTTTACGTCTGTCTCACCCTAGTCTAGGTCGGCCAAAGTTTTGCCCAAACTCCACTAGGACCTGCACCAGGCCAGTGACAGCATCACTAAAGCATCTCAGCATTCTCTCCCATGAAGCTGGGATAGTTGTCAACAGGAATTTATTATTATTTTTTTTTATTAACACAACTCTCTGGCTCCACTAGCCAATGACCTGAAAAGAGAAGATTTTGAAGTTGACACTAAGATACAGCTGTAAGGATGCTGAGGCTGAGAGCCGGATCAGGTGATGAATGGGAATATGAGTTGGTAGAACAGGGAGGAGAAGAGAAGACATCCCGGGTAGAGCAAGCGCATTGTCATGTTCCTGGAAACTCCATGAGTTCTGGAGGCATTTCCAACATCATTGCAGCTCTTCGCTGCACCGGCCTGGGCCAAGCTTTCTTTGCAAGTCACCTAAGTGTGCGGGTCTAAACATTTCTATTTGGGCTGAGAATAAGGAGTGATATTTTTCACCTCAGCCATGAGCCATGCCATCCATGCTAGTGTTTACCAAAATTTGCCTGAAGGGGTGCAAATTCCTAGTCATTGCACTTACTAGAATCACCTCTTTGTTCCCCCAGATTGATTTTACAGCATGCATGCATTATGGATGTTATTGAATTAATGTCCCCAGTAAAATGCTAGTCCACTCCATTTTAGTCATTGGCTTCCACCTCTCATTCACAAAGAAAAGGGTCCCGCTGCTTTGCCTTGAACATCACTAGCACTACCTCCCCATTTTACTATTAAAAATTGGCACACCCAAACGACCAGAGCTGAAATGGTGTCACACAAGATAGACTTCAGATTGGTTCCCAGGGGAAGTTGTTTTTGTGTTACCCGCACCACCCCCCCCCCTTTTTCTAATTTCTCTTTTTGTGTGTGTGTAAAAAAAAATAAATAAATCTGTGCTTATTTACACTTCATGGGAAAAGCATCATTAGCATTTTGCATTTTGGTAGGCTTTTCTGCTTCCCTGGGGATTATTCTACATCTGAAAGGGCATTCTTCATCAATGAATAATGAGAAAGTTTCCAGGGAACCTTCCTACTACAGCTGTTCCCAGCCCATCCTCTTCCCAACCCACATACACCCAGGGTGTGTGCTCCAGGCCAAGGAGTAACTGTGGCCTTTGTGGGCTCTTTCTTACCGGCCTCAGAGTCACATGTGCCCCATAGTGACAGCCCTTCCTGCCTGCCATGGCTGCAAGCGATGGGTGTCTGTCTGTCGTCATGGACTCCCAACAGGAACATGGCAGCCTCCGTTAAACAATGCCCTTTGAATCGATGTCATTGAACATGTAAATTGGTTTTACACACCCCGATTCTGAGAACAGTGACTCTAAACACGGCCTAAGACTTCCATTCACAAGAGTATACTGGACTGTACATATCAATCAGCCGCCATTGAGTCTCTGACAATGAGATCCCATTTCTTCCGGGTTTACCACACCCCCCGCCTCCTGGGTGACTGGAGCTCAGCCAGGAAAATATGGAATGCCCACACTGGGCACTTCCTCTCGCTCTTCGTGAGGGGCTTTGCAGGTAATGTGCTGACAGGTCCCTGGCTTTCCTCCCCGGTGTCTTCTGCATAAATCACACTCTTTGGCACTTGCATTGAAACAAGAACATTCCATGCAGCACAAATAACCTCATTTCCATAAAACGGCCTTTTAAAATTAGAAAATGTGGAACTCATTTGGGCTACTCATTACCACTTTTGGACAGGAGGGATTTAGACTTGTATTTAAATGCAAATAGCTACTCCCCTCCTACCCCCCCAAGTTAGTTGGAGGAAGCCACAAAACCTAAGAACTCTGAGATATGTCCTGATCCTCAATGATATAAATTCAGGACAACTACAGTGATAACCAAAGATATTTGCATGGCCCCTTCCAGTTTGCACCAAGCTTTCACATCTCAAATGTGTCCTATCTCTCACCAGGAGAAAGACTCACAATTTATACAACTGAGACCAGAGAGTTGATGACTTCTGGTGATCACTCAGAAAGTGGCAGGTCCAGTGCTTAAACCCTGAGAGCACATAAGAATGAAGAGACACCCAGAGAGATTCAGGAGTGGAAACAAAATAGCCAGGAAAAGGTGAAGAAGGTAAGAGAGGGACAGCAGAGGAGGGACAGCAGAGGAAGAGAGACAATTTTAAAAGAGCCAAACAAGGCCCAGAGAAGAAGAGATCAAATAGGGGAATGGAATGCTCTGCTTGGACCACTGCCACGGCCTCTTCTCTGTGCGATGCTGATGTTCCAGATCCCAGATGTTCAGAGAGCAAAGGGGAGCCTACCACCTTAGTGATTCACAGCCCAGCTGCCCGACCCTGGAGTCCTGGGTCCTTCCACACCTCCATGCCGCTGTCTCTCCTTTATCTCTGAAGGCTGTTGATCCTGCTGTCACCTGGACAGGGCAAAAAGTATCTGAAGTCTCTTCCAGATACACTCAGCTCCCACTTTAGGCACTAAAAGTGTCTGGGTTCTAGCTTCTGGGCCTTTGCATATCCTAAGAAGTTCTCACTTGCAACCTGTACCATGACCTCACTGTCCTAATTCCTTTCTCCTCTAAGAAATGCCCACTTATTCTTCAAGTCTAAACTACGTAGTTTAGGAATTCTCTAAGAAAATGTCCCTGAAGTCTCCTTCCACCACAAAACAATTTAGGTGACACCTCTCCTTTCTCAGTCGCCAGTTTGGTGAGAACCGTCAATCTACTCTCAAAATATCTGCTTCATAGTAGCCTTCCCCATGGGGCTGAGGACCTCAGAATCAAGGGTCTTTCTTATTTATCTCTATATTCCCAATATGTGTCACAGAGAGTGACATATAAAAACAATTCTATATCTATTTGCTGAGATATGTCCTATCCTTAATGATATATTCAGGACAATGACAGTGATAACCAGTTCTGCTGGTATCATCTGGGTGACTGCAGACAATTACTAAACTTCCCCGAACCTCAGTTTATTCATAAAAATGGGGCTGTAAGATGGATAGAGTGAGAACACAGGCGCTGTGCCTGGTACACAGTAAGGTACCCACAAATGACAGCTACCATAGCTACTATTGCCAATATTGAGTCAATATATGTATGTTTGATTACCAGAGACCCTGCCTCAACTTCTGAAAGGGCTTTATTCATGAATGAATAATGACCAAGTTTCCTGGGAACCTTTCCCTGGATGTGATGAGGCTTTGAGGGAGGTAAATGAGGGAAAGTAACAGGAAATGGAGGTGGATATCAATTTTGGGATTTGATATCAATTTGGTAGCAGCTCTACTTTCTATGCAAAATGCCGCCTTATGCCAACCACATCCTCAACCCTGTCCTCCGGAATTAAGTCATGCAGAAACCCAGGCCCTCTCTTTCTTTGACCTCAGTGTCAATTCCAACATTCACACTGCAGTGAACCAACCTCACGGAGGTATCCACTCACAGGTAGCAGCGAGTATTCACGGTTACCCCAGAGCCTGCATTTCAGCCCCGAAGCCATTCAAAACTTCCTCTGTGCTTCAGTTCTTCATCGGCCAAATGCAGAGGTTGCGTCAGATGGATTTCAAGCTTCTTTCCACCGAGTTTTTAACTTCTGATTCTCACAGAGAGAAGTTGGCTTTGCTAGAAGGACTTAATAATTCCAGGTCCTTACTAATAGGGAATGTAGCCGTGAAATTGAAAAGCGTCCTGCTTGAAGAATTAAGAGCAAGAGGAAATACCTGTTTGAACTTGAATAAGACACTTTCCTTTTGTGAATCTTCTTCTCTTCTCTGAAAAATAAGGATCAGAGAGATCACCATCCTCGAATGGGAATGCTACTGAGCCTCAGGGGGCACATAGGAAGTGAGGAGGCATTTGGATTGTTAGAGTGCCATTCAGTGGGTAGAAATAAGGAAGTTAACCATCCTACGATGTGAGGAACTCTTTGAGGTAATGAAGAATTATTTCTCCCAAATTGTCACGAGTGTCCCAAATGACGCCACCTTAGCAATATTTTGATGATCTTTGACAGGATCTTCCAGTTTCACCATTCTATGAAGGCTAATTAAAATATGTGCTCCATAAATTGGTGTTTGGAGAGTTTTTGGTTTTCTAGTGCCCTGCCTTTTAGGATATAATTTTAATTAACCTTGAATTTCTTCTCTTTGAAGCAAGCGCTTTCCAGAAAACATTATACACCTCCATTTCCTGTTGCTTTCCCTCATTTGCCTCCATCAGAGCCTCATCACATCTCAGAGCTCCAGCTATTAGAATCTCAAAAAGTGTAGCAGCATCTATGTGGGACTCATTCGGGGTTTTCATTCTATTATTAGGCTGCTCATGGCCTCAGTGTGGGAACAAAAAACTGAAAATGGATCATTCCACCTCTGGAATTTCTGATTCTCAGATTGGTACAATTGGCTTTTTAAAAAAAATGGGTTTTGTGTTTCTCCGGTGAAAACTCTCTGCCAGACCAGCACTAGAAACTTTGTAAAGGTGATTAGTAATACAATGCCACTTAATTATTGTTATTTCTCCATCTTCAGAATGGGAAAAATAAGTTTTACTGAGGCTTGTATATTCTCCCAAGGTTATGTAAATACTAGTAGTAGTGGATCTAAGTTTGAATACACCTGTCCAATTAAAAATCTATGATTTCCTACTGCATGTCCTTCTTCTCTATAATTGGGATAGATGGTGCGAGGGCTCTCTGCCGGAAGGGGTATGGTGTCTACCTGAAATTAACCACAGGGAATACTGATGGCCACGGAGAGCTGGCTGAAGCTGGTGCACAGGGGTTGGGCTGCATATGTGCTACATGTATGCTGCCTATTCATTCATATCCCCAGCTCATTTGTACCTTCAGGAGTTCTCTGCTCCTCAGTTAAGAGTAAAGTCTCTCATTCTGGAAAAGAAATGCCTCCTGTTAGGAAAGAGGGTGAGGGGAGGAAGAAAAAAAAATTTAAGAAGTGAGAGCTATTCATCTTTCAGGTCAATATAAGGAACAGCTTTTTGACGGTCCCAGCTGGTGTCCTGGAGCTGAAACAGCTGGATAAACGGAAACACGAAGATTGTCACTGTTGTTCTGTTGATGGCGGAGGTAAATAGCAGGTCTATCCGCTCTCTGACCCTGGGAAAGTTCCCTGAGATTTCGGAGGAAATATTTTCTTATCTGTAAATTGGTTCATGACACTGCATTCAAGCGGTGCTGTGATTAAATCAGATCTGGATCACGTCCCATGAGATGCTTCTACTCTCCCTGCTCTTAAAGGTTTCAGACGTCTCAGAATTCTACTTCCTCGCCTTCCTTCTTTTCTTTATCCATGCTCCCTCTGAGAAAACCCATTGCTGTCTGGGATTCCTTATAGCCAATCTTGAATTTGAGGATTACATATCCAATTTCTAATTAAACCTTTCCATTTGGTTATCCAAAAGGACCTCCAACCTGAAATGTCATTGCATGAGACATCATCCTCACCCTTTGTGTACCCTTCAAATCTCAATCTCAAGGACAGCAAAGCCACCAGCCACTTTCTACTCCAATTTTTTTAAAATATATTTTATTGATTTTTTACAGAGAGGAAGGGAGAGATAGAGAGGTAGAAACATCAATGAGAGACATCGATCAGCTGCCTCCTGCACGTCCCCTACTGGGGATGTGCCTGCAACCAAGATATATGCCCCCGACTGGAATCAAACCTGGGACCCTTCAGTCCGCAGGCCAACTCTCTATCTACTGAGCCAAACTGGTTTCGGCTCTACTCCCAGTTTTTATTCCTTATGAACACAGACATCTCAACAAGGCATCCAGTCTAGGTAAGCCTGCCTACCTCCAGTGACAGAGCATCCTGTCAAACAGGTCCATGATCGTCTCAAAGGGACAGATGAGCAGAGACCGGTTTGGCTCAGTGGATAGAGCATCGGCCTGCGGACCGAAAGGTCCCAGGTTTGATTCTGGTTGGGGCATGTACCTTGCTTGGGGGCACATCTCCACTGTGGGGCCTGCAGGAGACGGCTGATCGATGTCTCTCTCTCATCGATGTTTCTGACTTTCTATCTCTCTCCCTTACTCTCTGAAAAAAATCAATAAAATATATATATTTTTTAAAAAAAGGGACAGATGAAAGTGTAATAAGGTGTCCTGACCTGGGGTTGGACCAAACTACACAAGGAAGGCTGGGTCAAGATGAGGGAAAAGGGACCCCCATTTTGTTCAAATCACATCTTCTATCTTCAGCATGATCCTATGCACTCAACATGCATGGTCTCTTCTCCTTCCTACTCTAAAGATGAGGAAAGCATAGCAAAGGCAAACAACTTGGGAAGTTAGTATGAGAAGTGGCACACACCTAATGACACCCCGGGTCTGCCCCCAAACCCAGTTTTTGCCAGGACCCCAGGCTTCCCCAAAACCACATGATGGAGGCAGAGTTTTGTGCCAGTGATTGCAATGCAGCTGAGGGTGAGGTGGGAGGGGGTGCAGGAGGCATTTGCGGGACAAATGGGACCCAGACTCCTTCTGTGTCCAGGGATTCGAAAAGGATTCAAGATTCATGTGGCTTGGGAGTTGGGCTGCCCAGGGAAAGTTCCCTTTGATAGAGAATGGGAAAGGTGTTATAGTCATAATAATAAGGATAAAATATAAATATAAAATAAGAATGGGGTGTGACATATTAGAGAGTGGAATGAAGTGTGAACGCCCTTAAAAGAGATGTGCATGTAAGAGATAGATAAAGAAGTGTGTACCCCACATGTCAGACCAGATAGCAGGACTCTTGGGACCCACTGATCAGACACACTGAAGACACACTGAAGACGCCTGTTTGAGCACATAAAAGGGAGCAAACTCTGAAGGAGATTAGAGCCGTTTGTCTGCTCCTCCACAGACGGTCGCTCTCCGCTCCTCTTCCTGCATCCTGCCCAAGCTCTGCGCTCTGCCGTGACCCTGGGCCCGAACCGTGAGCCACAAGCGAAGGCCTCTACGAGACGCTGAGCCACAGCTGCCAAGTCCAATGTCCAGTGTGTCTTTAGTGTCTTCTCAGCGGGTCCCAGGAGTCCTACTATCTGGTCTCACATGTGGGGTACACACTTCTTTATCTATCTCTTACATGCTCATCTCTTTTAAGGGCGTTCACACTGCATCCCACTCTCTAATATATCACATCCCGATTCTTATTTGATATTTATATTTTATCCTTATTATTATCACTGTAACAAAAGGGCATTTCCGTGAGTCCTAACCCAGAGATGGCCCCGTGCAGGTTCCCATCCGGGGAACGTTTAGCAGCCAGCGGGCCTGGTTGGAGTAACTGAGTGGGAGTCAGTGAAGTGAGGTGGCAAAAATGTGAAGATTCTCTGGCCTCACCTCCTTTGCCTAAGCACCTACCGTTATCACTGTGATCAAGCTGAGCAGGATATAGAGCCTGTTATTACCTTCTTCTTACCACGTGACTTTTCTTGTTGCTGTTGCACCCCTGGTCTTTACTGGGGACCTGGGCCTGGTGACTTGCATTCAGGCCTCCCCGGTGAGTACCTTCATTTCGGAATTTCTGTTGGGTGTCTCCACCTCCTTCCAAGCACTCTGGTCCCCAGTCTGTATTGAGCTACAGTCCCCTTTCACAGCGGAATGTGCCCCAGAGTCATTTTGACAAGGACATTGTGAGGCAAAGACCAAAAACAAGCCATTAAACATTTGGAGTTTCAGAAATAGAAATGTTTGTGACGCAGATTTCCAGTGACCTTTCTAATGCTGCCCTGAGGTTCCCTGCCACCCTGGCCGGGAGGGGGGGTGTTAGGGGGGGTAGGGGGAAGCTCACAGGGGGGTTAAGAATGGAGGTGGTCAGGCCAGGGGCTTAGTAGGTTGGAACCTTGTCCTTTATACACACACACACACACACACACACACACACACACACACACAAAGTTGCAGATTTAAATCTGGTTCAGGGCACATACACGGGTTGCAAATTACTATCTCTGGTCAGGGCACCTAGGGGAGACAACTGATGGATAAAAAAAAAATAACTTAATTAAAAAACATGTCCTCAGTGAGGATTACACAACAGAAAGAAAAAGAAAGAAAGAAAGAAAGAAAGAAAGAAAGAAAGAAAGAAAGAAAGAAAGAAAGGAAGAAAGAAAGGAAGGAAGAAAAGAATGGGAGAAATGAAGAAAGCTGAGATGGGTGATGGTTCTAGGGTCAATTATGTATTAGGGATGGATTGGCTACAAGATAGCTACTGGGTCTAATAGTAATTATTATTTTTGAAACTCCAAATGCTTAATGGTTGTTGTTTTTTTTTTTTTAGGCTAAATCACAAAGTTTTTTTATTATGATGGTAATACTAGACCCTCTTTTGTTCTCCTTATCTCTGTTTAGGCATTTGGTGACTTCTTGCTTTAAGAATCCTCTTTTTTTCACTCATACTCTGGTGACTGTACTATCAAGTTCATTACCAATTCTTGAAACTCATCTCTAAAATGTCATTGTAAAGTCTTCCTTTCAGCATATGTCAGGCCCAAACTCTTCCCTGAGCAGTGACTGATAGGTCTGAAGCTCCTTTTCCCACACACACCCTTGGGCAGGAAGAGGGTTCACTGAAACCAAGGTGTCATCTTGGGCTTTAGGAAGAAAGCCATGACCTACTGACTAACCAGATACTTCCCTAAAATGAAACCACTTCCTGGGTCACTGCAGCTCCCTCACCTCTGCAGATAATGCTGCTTGCACCAATGAGAAGGAATGAACTCCTCGCCTTCGGGATTTCTGGAATGAACGTCATTCCAGTAAACAGAATCAACTTGTCTCATCTGTTCCATAACCACATTGTACTCATCTTGCCTCTCTCATAATCATTTGATTTGGGAGCAGCCTGAGACAATGTCAAAGTCATCAGGTTTCTGGACAGACCTGGGATGTTACCAAGTTGAGGATGATGACTAGCTGGAGGATTTGGGCACACCCCAGAGGCTTACTAAGTATCACTTACCTCTTCTGTAACATGATAGCAACTTTACATACTCCACAGGTGATTGGATATTACATGAAATAATGCTTAGGTAATGTTCTAGGACTTAGGTAATGTTCTCTGAACAGAGGACTATGCTCCAATATGAGAAATATGAGTTATCAGCTAAAATAACTACCGAGAGACTGAATGAAACTTGAGGCCACATGCACGGAAACGCAGTGACCTGGGAAAAAGCAATGAGAGTTGTGTTTAATGCAAGATGCTCAGAGTAAGACTGGATCCTCCCGTCATCTCCAAGAATGACACATCAGAAAGGATGTTGGCAGGCAGGCCAATGGTCAGAGGAGGCTCTCCAAATGTGTGAAGGGTCTCAAAATGAAAATAAATAAAGAATGTGTGAGAAAATGCAAATGGTTCATCCGAAGTAGACAATCCTTGAGAGCACGTGACAGCTGTCGTAAATCATGGGAAGTGCCATCATGAGACCTATGAAGGAAGATCTGAGCTCAGTGGGCAATTAATACAGATAAGCAGATTACAGTTCGACATGTAAAAAAGTTTCCTAACTTCGTGGTCCTAGTTAACCCAGAACAAAGCTTCCCGGCCAGAGAGTTTCCCGATGAGTCGTGGATCTGCATATTTAATTGTATCCTCTTAGACAAATGAATGCATACATCTTTTTACTCAGCAGAAATACTCCTGAATAGCTGTATGCACATCATAAGTGGATATGAATCATCTTTTATCATTGACCTACATTAATCTGCTGAGGAGGTTTTAAATAATTCAATTCTGTTTTCCCTGGGACCAGGTTCAATGAGCCAGTTGCTCTCTTGCCTACTGTTAATGTCTACTCTTTGTGTCTACTCAAGAAGATAAGTGGGAATTGTTTCCTTTCTTTTCTGCATTATTAATTTGCCCTTTATTCCAGATCAGTCTGAGTAAAATCATATGTGATATGTTTTTCCATTCAACAAATAAAACCCTCACTCGATTCTACATCCAAAGAGCATCCCATTTCTCTGTTTCATTTACAGTTAAATTTCCAGTGAGTGGTTGACATTCCAAATTATTTTCTCTCATTTCCTTTTGAATTCAACCCATTATATTGACCAGCCCACTTCTCCACAGACGTCGTTTCTATTTCATTCTTCAAGGACCTCCATATTGCTAATTTAATGGCCAATCCTTAGTTCCATCTAGCTTGAATTATCAGCACTTAATACACAAGATCTCGCACTCTTGTTCGTCAGACTTTCTTCACTCAGTTTCCTGGAAACCACATTCTCTTGGTTTCCCTTTGGATAACCTCACCATAATTAACTCGCCTTATTCCTCTTTATTCTTGAGACATCTAAACAAGCTTTCTAGGCGATACCATCCATATGCATGGCTTCATGCACCATTCCTGCTCTGTTAAGTCTCAAATGTGCATCTCTAGCCAGGATCACTCCATTGACCCCTGGCTTGTAGATTCAACTGTCCACTTGACTTCTCCACAAGGAGGCTGAAGAGACATTTCTAACATGACATATATAAAACTTACTTCATGCTATTGTCCACCCCATCCCATCTGTGCCTAAGACATTCATTTCAATTAGTAGTGACTTTTTTTCTCCAATTGGCCAGGTCAACAATTTTAGAGCCATTCTTAATTCTTTTTTTTTAATATATTTTATTGATTTTTTACAGAGAGGAAGGGAGAGCGATAGAGAGTTAGAAACATCGATGAGAGAGAGACATTGATCAGCTGCCTCCTGCACACCCCCTACTAGGAATGTGCCTGCAACATGCCCTTGACCCGAATTGAACCTGGGATCTTTCAGTCTGCAGGCTGACACTCTATCCACTGAGCCAAACCGGTTTTGGCCATTCTTAATTCTTTTGTTTTACCTTTCAGACACTCTCAGCCTGATTGTTTGTGAGCTGGGACATCAGTCTTCTCCTGCATTTGGACAGGAACTTACTTCATTTGCTCTTCTGATTCTCAAGCCTTTGGACTTGGATTTGAGTTTTGACCATTGGTTCTCCTGATTCTCAGGCCTCTAAAGTCAGATTGAAAATGTACCACATGTTTTCCTGAGCTTCCAACTTGCACATGACATATCAAGGGATTTTTTAGCCAGTTCCTCAAAATAAATCTCTTGAACATAGATAGATTGATAGATAGATAGATAGATAGATAGATAGATAAAACCTATTGATTCTGCTCCTCTGAAGAATCTTAACTAATATACAAAATTCATTAGGTTTCTCCTTTTTTAAAATATTTTTTATTGATTTCAGAGAGGAAGGGAGAGGGAGAGAGAGATAGAAACATCAATGATGAGAGAGAATCAATCATTGATCAGCTGCCTCCTGCACACCCCATTACTGGGGATCAAGCCAGCAACTGGGCATGTTCCCTGACTGGGAATCAAACCATGACCTCTAGGTTCATATGTCGACACTCAACCACTGAGCCACACTGGCTGGGCCCTCCTTCTTTATCAATCTATATTCTAACCATTTTTTTTTCACAACCTCCACTCGTTGACCTGAACCATCATGATCTCTCTCTCTGGATTATTGCAATAATTACTTCCAATTACTCATCTTTCTTTAGATATCAACCAAGAATATTCTGTAGAATGACTATTTTAGAAAGTAAATCAGGTTACATAATTCCTAAGCACAAGTTCTTCAAGAGGCTCCCATCAATCAAAAATAAACAGCCAAATTGTTTAGAATAATCTGTAAGTCCCTACATGAACTTCCCTCACTAACTTTCTGATATCCACTATCCCCTCCTTCACACTTCTTCAGAAACACTAACCTCTCTGTTTTATGGATGCCTCGAGAATGCACTTGTCTTTGTATTTTCTGTATGTTCTTCTTTTTCCACCAGGGCTGTCATTGTCTCCCATAATGTTAGGGCTGCTCCTTCATCTCCTTCAAGTCTTTACTCAAATGTCATGCATGCACTCCCTAAATATAATTTGAAAATAGGCACACCTTCTCTGCCCCAGTATTCACTATCCCTTTTTGTTTTAATCATAACATTGGTCACCATGTGCCATATTTTATTTTCAATTTATTTATCTTTTGTCTCAGGGAGAGAGGGATTGTTTTCCCTCTTCTGTTCTGTATTCCATCTGAATAAATCTTTATGATAAAAATAGGTTCTTCAGTCTCTACACAGTGAACAGAGAAGAAGGACAGGTATGGAAACCCAGTGAAAGCTGAAGCCATAGGAGAGGGTATGGCAAAGGCACTACTGCTTCACAAAGAGAAACAGTGGTCATTCTCAACCTGCTGCTGGGCAGAGAGGGAACCACAGGGAAACTCCCCACCTTTCCTTCCTTTCTCCTTCATTGTTTGGTTGGTATATCTCATTGACCAAACAGATCCAATGAGAACCCAAAAAATAAGAAGCCAATTTGATACAGTTTACACAATGTGGTTTCCAGGGTGGATGAGGGTGGAAAGTGAATCCAGTGGGATAAATGAAATGTACCCAAGACAGGCGATAAGCAATATGGCAGAAAGAGAAGCAACTATTGCATTGTGTGTCTACCACCCAACTATGGAACTTGTTACTCATTTTTCTTAACTTAAATGAATTCCAATAATAATGAAGATGATTTGGTATTGAGACATTGATCCAGTGTTTCTGCTTTCAATTTCTTTTTATTGGTGCCTTTTCAACAAAAATAATGTTGGAGGAAATGAATTTAACTTGGAACACCTGTCCTGAAGGGAATTTTTTGATGGTTTGCTTAATGCACACAGTGCAATAAAAATATGCATTGAAGATGCATATTGCAATTATAGAGAGAATTGATGGGAACAAAATTCCTTTATTGAACTTCTGGGTGTTTCTGAAGAGTGAAGATTAGGTTAATATTGAATTTTAGCTTTACTGTCTCTCCAAAAAACATTGACACCCCTAAACAGAAATTGCACTACCCCTAAGCATTTTTAATGATCTGACAATCATTTGGGGCTTCAAAGACCATACTCTGCTTCCTAACTATCTGAGGATATGGCTTAGCCTTTTATGGCCCCACTTTTTTTTTTTTTTGTACTCAGATTCACTGAGTCCTGCATAATGATAACCTAACCAAATCCTAAACCAAATTAAATGTTTGTTTTTCTGAAATACCACCTCACATCTGTTAGAATGGCTATTATCAACTAGACAAGCAATAACAAGTGTTCGAGAGGTTGTGAAGAAAAAAGAACCCTCATTCACACTGGTAGGAATTTAAACTGGTACTGCCACTGTGGGAAACAATATGAGGGTATCTCAGAAGTTAAGAACAGAGTTACCATATAAGCCAGCAGCACCTCTTCTGGGCATCTCCCTGAAATATTTGAAACCATTTTTGAGAGGGTGCACCCCTATGTTCATTGCAGCAATATTCATGGTGGCCAAGATATGGAAACAACCGAAGTGTCCTTCAATAGATGATTGGATGAAGAGGATGTGGTGGATATACAATGGAATAATAATAATAAAATATATAATACTGCCATTTGTGACAATATGAATGGGTCTTGAGAATATCATGCTAAATGAAATACATCAGACCTTGAAAAAGTCAAGAATCGTATGATTTCATTTTATGTGGAATATGAAACTGAAAACAATAAGCAAACAAACAAAAACTCATAGATGCAGAAAGCAGTATGCTGGTTACAAGAGGAAAAAGGTAGTGAGGACTAGTGAAGAGTAGAGGGGTCCAGTGTATGGTGACAGGAGGAGGTTTGAATTTGGGTGTAGGACACACAATACAATATACAGATGATGTAACATAGAACTGTACACTTGAAACCTGTGTAATTTTAAGAACCAATGTTACTCCAAGAAAACAATAAATATAATAATCTCCAAAAATGTTTCATTAAACTAAGACTCAAGATTTCAACTTCACGTATCTCTTATTAAGTAGTGTTTAAGAAATGCTATTATTGATATTCAAGTTCATACTTTTTCAAACTAAAGGTTGTAGAAATTTCAAAATGTTATTCTATAAGTGGGTTCTCATTGAGTCCTGTTCAGTTTTTCACTGGATGCAGTGAGCATAGCAAAATTTCAAAGCACAGAAGAATGTCTAAAATGTTGTTTTGGGTTTTAGCCCAGCACTTTCTAATGGATTAACTTGGGTAAGTTATAAACTTCTCTGGATCTCATTTTCCATCTATAAAATTGGACTAACAATACTACCACTTAGTTTCTTGGGCTAATATATGAGAATTAAGTGAGTTAGCATTTTTGAAGTACTTAGAATACCACCTAGCACAAGGTAAGCACTATTTAAATGTGTGTTGACTAAAATAAATCACCATCTTTTCAACTTTTTTTCTCCCCAGTGATTCTGCTAAAACATTAAAAAAAAAATAGTAACATCTTTTGGGCATATAGCATGTTACACACTGTTCAAGATTGCTTTTGCTTTCAAAGAAATCCATTTTTTAAAAATTGAATTCATAAAATAAACTAGGAGATGTGGTAGGCAGAATAACACCCTCTCATAAAGATATATTTGTGTTCTATGTTCAGACCCTGTGGCTAAATCTCTTTATATGGCAAAAGGGGCTTTGAAGATGTCAATAAATTAGGATCTTCAGATAAGGAGACTATTCTAATAATCAGGGTGAATCAAATATAATCCTTAAATTGGAAGAACCTTTCTTAGCTCTGGTCATAGGGAGACATGACCACAGCAGAATGGTCAGAGAGATGTACCATTGCTGATGTGAAGGTGGAGAAAGAAGGCCAAGGGCCCAGACTGTGGGGGCCTCTAGAAACTGGAAAGGTCAAGGTAACAGATCCTTCCTTAGCACTAGTAGACATCTTGACTTTATCTCCATGAGACCTGTTGGACTTTTGACCCAGAACTGTGATATAGGAAGTGTGTGTTGATTGAAGCTATTAAATTTGTGGTCATTTGTTATACACACAGATAAAAAAGGAATTCAGGAGGTAAGACTTGACCTGTCAAGGGCCTCTCACTTTGCATAATGCTTCCAGCAGCATTTGGAGATGTATATGAATTTGCTTTTGTTGGGAGGCATCTGTGGATGATGTTTTCAGCAATAAGTTTGCCCCATCTGAATTTTGCTGATCCTTCAAAAGTGAGAAAGGGCAATACCATAGCATAAAAGGCACTGGGCTTTGGCCTTAGGGGCACCAACTCTTGACTTAAACATTTTCAGAATTTCCAAATAATTTCTTCAGGATGATTATGTTCAATGCAATAAGTACAACAGTTACAAATTCTATTTTTTTTTAATCTGAAATTCAAATTTAACCATGTGCCTGCATTTTATCTGTCAACATTAACTGCACTGGAATAATAATTGTCAGAAATAATAAGTGGACCCTAGGTGTGAGTTTCAAACAGTGTTGAATATTGGAATGTACTGTCAAGCTTGTACAAATCTCAATGCCCACCCCCAGCGATTTAATGGTGATTTAATCATTATCTCTGGGATAGGAAACAGGCATGAGTATGTTTCAAGGTCCTCAGGTGATTCCCAATGTGCAAGTAATAACTCAACATTGGTTCTGTAAGCGTGATGTGTGTGAGAATCACTCAGGGAACTTAGAAAAATGCATATTCCTGGTTTTACCCTAAGAGGTACTGAAATGATTCAGTTGGGCTGAAGGAAGATTCAAGATCTACTGTTAACAAGCAATTCAGGTGATTTTGATGAAATATATGTGACTCACACTGTAAGAAACCTATATATTACCTCTCTGTACCTGTAATAACAAGGTTAAGTAGAGCAAAATTCACCATACAAGTTCTATGAAGATTATGTATATATACTGTAGAAATTTGCTTAACACAAATTGTTGAAAATACAATCATTTGATCCTTTCTTTTCTCCCTTCAGTTCCAATATTGCTCTGACTTTTTTCTTAATCTCTTTAGCTGTTCTGAGTCCCATCTGTCACCCCTATTTCCCTATATAACAGGAGGTTAAGCCACATAAGCTTACTCAAATTAAACATATTTTCCTATATATTTTTATTGATTTTTAGAGAGAGTGGGAGAGTGAGGGAGAGAGAGAGAAACATTGATGTGAGAGCTAAACATCAATGGACTGCCTCCTGTACCACCCCCAATAGAGATTAAACCCACAACTTGGGTGTATGCCCTGATTGGGAATTAAACTTGTGACCTTTTGTGCACAGGATGATGTTCAACCAACCAAGCCACACTTCTTAAGTTTTTCTTTCTGATTTCAGGTCTGTTGATTTTATCTGTCCAATGTTTTCCGGAGTTTTCTATTCAGGGGTAGAGGTAACAAGGATTACCTACTTTGATTTGTGCTTAATCACCCAATGAGCCTGAGAGATTAGTATTTCTCTCTCCATTGTCCCAGGTAGTGCCATGTCTCCACATCGGTCCCATCAGGAATTTGTAGCTCAGAGCGAGTTTGGTGGTGGAGGCAAATACGCAAAACTCTGTGACTATTGATGCCAGGCCAGATATGCTTTCCACATCCGCATCTCCGGAAAGCAAACCTGAAGCAGATCCTGTTTCTCTAAACCTCTGGTGCCTGTTTCCCCAGCCTAGCCCCACTCTCAGTTCACATGCCCTGCCAACACGTTCCCAGGGACTGAATGGCCGGCACTTTATTGAAAACACGCTGAGCACAAAAGAAAGACTTTTTCCTCCTCTTCCTTAATTCTTGGCGCCAGCACTTTCACAATTCCTGCTTGGAAGGACATAAATCCAAGCAGGCAGGCATCCTCATTCTATCTCTAGGCCACCTCGGGCTTGCCTGAATGGCCCAGCCCCAAGAGGTTTAAGAGTCAGGAAATTACTGGCTGCAGGGTCAATGAGGTCCTTAGGAAAATAGCTAACATTGTTCTGAACACAGGGAATAATATCTGCTCATGTCCTAAGGCTGCCCTGAGAGCAACAATAGCAGTATTTCTCGCCCTCTTACCCCACCCTACCCAAAGAGACATGACTTCACATAGTAGAGGCAACTAACTAACGTTTTTCAGTGAACATGAAATACTGAATAAGTGAATCAGTCTGGACTCTTGGTGTGGTTTTCATATCCCAAAAGCTCTCAGGTTAGTGTGCATTGTGTATGGGCAAAAGCAGAGATTCTAGAGTTGGAAATATACGGGTTCAGAACCCAGTTTTGCCCTTAATAAATACAAGACTATGAGTATTTTTTTTTTAATCTGTGAAGCTCTTTATCTGCCCTTCAATTCTGATTGATAGCTTTACTGGATAGAGTATTCTTGGTTGCTAAAGGAATTCATCAACTCCAAACCAGGATTCTATGAAATGCTGAAAGGTACTCTTTAAGAAGAGGAAGAAGAAAAAGGTAAAAGATAAAAATTTATGAACAACAAATACATACCTATCAACAAGTGAATCTAAAAAGTTAAATGAATTAAAAATTTGATCAACAGAATAAACTGGTGAATATAATAGAATCAGGAGCACAGAAAAGGAGTGAACTAATAATTCTCAGGGGGAAAGGGGTGAGGGGGGTGCAGGGAGAGACTGGACAAAAATCATACACCTATAGATGAGGACAATGAGGAGGAGGTAAGGGTAGAGGGAGAGGTGGGAGCCGGGTGGAGGGAAGCTATGGAGGGGAAAAAAGAGAAACAAATATAATAATCTGAATAATAAAGATTTAATTAAAAAACAAACAAACAAACAAACAAACTAAAGACTATGAGTAAGTGTCTTAAACTTTGTGGACTTTCTACATCAGGGAACTCTCTTGAGGATGCATTACCTAGTCTTTAGTCCCTACCCAGAAACTGGAATTCTGAGGAATGCATTAGTATTGCTCACCAAGAGGAGGTCACCTCTGGTGTCAACCTCCGCAAGGTGGAAATTGTTAGCACAGGCACCAGCCCTCTGACACACCCAACCAGCATAGCTCATGCTTCATCCTCAATGAGCCACCAGCTAAATCATCTTAAGATAACTGGAGAATGTCACAGTCACATTGCATCTACATCTGAGGTCACCTTCATGTCACCAGGATACACCCTTGAAACAGGAAGATTATGAAACATGCTGAATGTAGTGATCATGACCTGGGTGGCTACCTATTGAAGGGTGATGGATCTGAACTCAGAGGAGACAGACCTTGAGCCATAGAAACACAAGGAGAGCAGCGTGGCAAGTTAAAATTCAAAGCCATGGCTGAGATCTGGCCAAGACCTAAGGCAACTGTCTTATCCTCTCCATCTCTCAATTTTATTGTCTTAAGTAATTAAACAATATTTGCCTCAACAGATGGTTGTTATAAAAGGGAGCAGAACATTTTCTTATAATCATGAAAGTCTCATCCAAATCTTTCTGCTCTATGAATGCCATAGGCTAATCGTGAACACAGACAGAATTACCGCCAAGGCATGGGTTGGGTTGGTAAGAAGACAGCGTACTCTCACTTTGCTTATCTCTAAGATGATAATAAAATTACAATATTCACAGTAAATATTAAATGAGATTGGTTTTAGAAAACTGCTCTGTAAACTCTAAGAGCATTAGTTTGTTTGTTTGTTGTTATTTTTGTTTTATTATCATTGTTGCCTCTGTTCTGTCTTCTGTCCTAATCCCCAGAGACAAAGATAGACACACCAGGTCCAGGTAATGACTGTAGCTGTCTGAAGAAGCCCAGTGTGCAGGTGGGTGGAGTTAATAGAATCGGTGTTAGGTAATGGAAGTAAGTCTTAATAAATAGGTCTAATTTTAGGCATCAGAAAACTTTGCAGCAAGCAGAAGATGTAGGGCTGGCTTGGCAGTGAGATCACTAGACTTGAGGACCCTGTTTATGTTATGTCAGCACAACACAAGAGTTTGGTAATTAAGAACAATCAACTTGGTACATTGTCATAATTGTTTTAATTGACTCATTTTGAAATATGTGTTAAGTTTCAATGTGTGTCAGTGTGCTAAGCATTTGCATTAGAGGGTAAGCAAGAGCACACCAGTCCTTTCCTTAAGAGAACTAACAGAGAAAATGTTGGGGAGACAGACATAAAAAACAAGAAAAAAATGTGGGGTAACTGTGTATTCCGGGCATATATTATTTCCTGGAACTTTTACCATCACATGGCTCAGATGGGTCTGATCCAGCCCTGCTCCCAGAACTCATGTTCATACATGAATCCACATCAAACCTGAAAACAAACCTGAAGCAGATCTTGTTTCAAGAGCCCAGACTGTGGGGGCCTCTAGAAACTGGAAAGATCAATGCAACAGATTTGTAATGAAGCAGGACTCAGAATATCTTTGATTGATGCACATATGCATTGTTTTTCTTCTGGATCTACTAAAATTCAGAAATAAAATGCAGAAACAAGGAAGACTGAGGTCTTCTTTCCTCCCACAGGGAGAGAGCCTGTTGGATAATAGAACCAATACACAGAGGGAAGCATTGTTACAGGGAGAGAGATGGGGGAAACCACCCACAACCATTTGAGCTTCTGGACCCAACAATGCCTAAAGTCAGGAGAACTTAGGGCCTTTTGGCTAAACTAGTTAGAATTGGGTTTCTGTCTTTTACAACACCAAGAGGTCTGGCTGGTAGAGTTAAAACAGTGGAGTACAAGGTTCTTTGGAACAGAGACTGTGATCAGAGAAGGGGCCAGAGAAAGCAAACTTTGAGAGAAGGGCTGGTTTCTCAGGAGAGGAAGTGGAGATGCAGATCCAACAAGACAAGAGAAGTTAAAAATGGCCATTATAGCTAGAACAATGTTTGTACATACTCTGTGCATATGTGTGTGCGTGCATGCTGAGGAGAGGGAGAAATCAGGCCAGGGATGAGAGGGACGACTGACTTCCACCACTGTCACTTCTGGCCTTGAGCACGGCACAGTTTCTTTTACCCGTGACCTAGAAATCCTCACACCTAATTCTCAAGACTGATATGAGGTTCCTATAAGATTAATAAGGCAATGGATGTGAAAATACCTGTCCACTGAAAGCACAGGTTAGCAAGGAGTCTGAAACCACTTCTGTGTTGCCATCTGCACTTTCTGGAAAATTACCTACAAATGGGGCATAGATCCCTAAATGTGGGTCCCAGATCCCCACATTTAGCTGCCTCTGCAGACAAGGAGAGACCCTGGGAAAGACTTGCAGGGCCTGACCAGTGCAGAAAAAGAGCATTGGAGCTGACCACCTGGTTCAGGCCTGGCAACAGCAACCTGAAGCCAGCCACATAGAATGTGCTAGTCATTCAGCTCCGCAGGGTAGACAGCAGACATGGTAATGCCAGGCTGGCACAGAAGGCTCCAAAGGGCTGTCTTGTGTCAACAATGCCAGATGCAGACATTATTGCCTCACATCACTCCCGCTTCCTTTCATGGGGATGAGTGTCACCTGTTTCTGGAGTAAACTTCACTTATAAGATCATGCTGATTAATGTCCTTAGCACAATGCCCAACATTCAATAGCAAGTAATAAAAGTTAACTATTACCATTATATGGCATTCGTATGAAGGAGCAACTTAGAAACTTCAGAAGCAATATGCCAAAACAAGAACTCAGTGAAAAAAACTTCGTTAATGCAACTAATCTTTATTGAATGTTTAATGTAGGTCAGATCCATTTCTAAGCATTGGCCAAATAGCTGTACAAACAATTACATAAAGTACTATATATAAAATGAAAAAAAAAGAAATAAGCCAATAAAAATGATATTTCTGTTTTTGGAAACTTCATCCCCTACTGGGAGAGACAGACAACAGAAAATAAATAAGTACATAAATAAACTAAATGACCACATCATGTCAGACAGAGGTAAGTGCTTTGAAGAAAAATAAACCAGAGAAAGTGACTGAGAGTGATCAGAGACCACACTGGAGGAGTGGGATTTGGAAATGGCTATCAAAGACAGTCTATAAGGATGTTGGATCTCTGAATGAGGCAAGGGTATAACCTCTGGGGATGTTGGTGTGATGCGAACTTACAGAACCAAGAGAAAATGTAAAGATCTGAGTCTAGCTGAAACCGGTGTCGCTCAGTGGATAGAGCGTCGGCCTGCAAACTGAAAGGTCTCAGGTTTGATTCCAGTCAAGAGCATGTGCATTGGTTGTGGGCATCCCCAGTAGGGGGTGAGCAGGATGCAGCTGATCAATGTCTCTCTCTCATCGATGTTTCTGACTTTCTATCCCTCTCCCTTCCACTCTGTGAAAAATCAATAAAATATATTTTTAAAAAAAGAATCCATAAAAAAAAAAAAGATCTGAGTCTGGAATAATCAAATTGTATTAGAGAGACTTGAGTGGTAGTAAAAGGGATGGTGAAATGTGCCCAAATTTGTTCTATATTTGGAACCAAGAAAACCTGAACATAGGTAGATGGTATAATATGAGGAAAAGAGAAGAGAAAGGGAGTGAATTATGTTGGTATTTACCAAGATGAGGAGATAGTTTGAGGAGAAATGTACAAGTCAAGAGCTTTATTAGATAGATGTCGAGGGGAGATGTTGTACCTAGAACCCAATGAAAAGGGTCAGAGTTCAAGTCATTGGCACCTAGTCGGCCTGTAAAGGTACAGATTGGATAAGATCCCCACAAAGGAAAGCCTATATTGAAAGAAGGCTGGCCAACCTTCATGTCTCAAAGGAGAAAATACAAAGAAAACCACTCTAAGGACCCAGAGAAGGGATCGCTGAAGGAGGAGAAGCAAGAGAGCGTGGGATTCTGAAGACGAAGGGAAGAAGAATTCAAAGAACGACTGGTTGTGTGTGTCTTAGCTGCCAAGAGTCTTTGTGCAAAGAGAGTTGGAGAATTGACCTTTAGTCTAAGCAAGATGGAGATTATTAATGACCTTTGCCAGAGCTTCAGACAACAGCGGTGGCACGATCAAGAGAGACCAGGAAGTGAGAAAATGAATTTGGCAAATAAATTTGTTGAAGGCCTTTGCTATAAAACAGAGCAGAACAAAATAGGCCGTGGTTGGAGGAACTTATGAGAGGCAAAACGCATTATTTTGCTTTTTAAGATGAAGATACAGAGGATATTAATAATTCTGTAAACAAGCCTGAATCAAGGGTGTGGAAGTGTAGACACTTCATGTGGGTGGACTCTTACTACAGTGCCTAGATCTGAGCGGGCACCTCCATGTGTCCG
Source organism: Lasiurus cinereus (assembly GCA_011751065.1). NCBI lineage: Eukaryota > Metazoa > Chordata > Mammalia > Chiroptera > Vespertilionidae > Lasiurus > Lasiurus cinereus. The sequence goes on from JAAGEH010000357.1 coordinate 2,873,635, forward strand.
TTTCCTCCCATTGTCCAGGTATAAGGAGAACTTCTTGAAATCTCTAAGTTAGTCCACAGAACGCAACAACAAAAGGCTGAAATTAGAAACTTGTCCAGTAACCAAAGAATTAGTACTTAGAAAGTCATTGACCTTGTTTTACTTTATAAACATTTTCCATGAGCTCTTTGTGACATGTGTACTTTATGTGAACTGATTCGTTTGCTCTTGTTGATAAAACAACGAAAGTTTGTCCATCCTGCCTCCCATTTGGGGTCTGTCTATCAAAGGTCTGATCAAAAGCCAGGTGAGATGACGGGCTGGAATGAAGTGTTGTAAAAGTCCTCTGAGTGAAGGGGGGTGGGGGGCAAGGAGAGAAGCATAAGAAACCATGTGTTATGAGTACTCTTCTTGAAACACAGCTCTTCGAAGTTGACTTAGTAATTACTACTAAGTACATTCTTCTCCAAAGAGTTCATGCTTTAGAGAGAGAGGCCAGTAACTGGATCCCAGTTCCACTCCTTAACCTGTATGTCAGTGACAGCCTCTCTGAGATTCCATGTCTCTATGGGTAAAATGCTATGAACAAGCATCCCTCAGGAGGAGGCTAGGATAGGTTTCCAACGCCCAGAAGAATTCTGGGCCTCTAAAGCGGCTGAAATAAGGTCTATTGCTTTTTAATTCATCTCTTAATATTTAGGTTCACAAGCCATAAGGTATGTCCCGTATTCTGGAAGGATATAAACCTTCCAGGCCACTATTTCATAAACTAAGCTTCAGCCAGCACTTTTTGAATTTCAGACAGTTTGAAGATACTATTTGTAATATAAAACTGGTCCTGCCCTCCAAGCATCTATGTATACATGTATTGTATGTTATGCTAAGTTATGTGATATTAATATGAGCCATGTACTGAGACGGTGACCAATAGCATTTACCTGTATGACAGATATTTGAGACTTAGATCATTGTGGCAGTAGGCTACAGGAGATTGCATTCATCTGCAATTACCTTATTTTCATGAAGCATTTTTTTGTGAAAGTCTCTATTAAGGTGCTATGATGACCTCTTCCCTTGCAGGGATGGCAATTCCATTAAGAATCTCGATCACACATAATTATTAAGTAATTAAACACTCTTCTAAGCTCTGGGAGTACAACAGTATATAAGAGAAGCAAGACCATTCCCTATGGATCTTACATGCTAGTGGGGAAAACAGATAATGTAGATAACTAAATGTATAAAATTCATATGCTTAAATATATGCCATAAAACAGAGCAAGAATAAAAAAGATATGTTTCAGGCATATTTGGTACAATTCCAAAAATCCATGGGCTTCCCATTACACCCGGGTTGTCATTTGTGTCGCCTGGAACTTTTCTGTGTTCTGTGCTCAGTTTTCTCACCACCTCGTGTAAAGATAGCTGAAACACTCAGACCAAAGTGCATGGCATTGTGACATGGCCAATATCCTCTTTTCATTGTCTAATGGCCTCCCATGTACACATCTCTCGGTTTCTTACCCAACTCTGCAAACACACTCATATGTTTAATCAATAGTGAAGCCAACATTTATTGAGTACCTACTATGTGTTAAGCACTATTCTCACACTGCTACTAAGGCAGTGAATAAGTCTCCTTGCCTTCACAGAGCTTGTTATAGTGCTTAGTTAAACATAATATTTTGTAAAAATGTCTATGATTTATTATTTCAGTTGCTGTGGCATAATCACTGGTGTTCTTTACTGCTCCTGTGTTTATTTCAATGATATGATGTCCCCATGTTCATGAGGTAGGGGGAGTCTTCTGTTTCAAAATAAAATGAGTCCCTCCTCAGCCTCAGGTTGAGAATAAGGATTGAGCTTAACTTCTTGTTGTTGGTTTTATCTCCATGGGTTTGAAAAATGGGCATGTTACATGATTCTAGGCAATGGCACAATAAAGAGAAGTCCACCAGAGGCATCTGGGTGGATATATTCTGGAAGGCTTTATTCTGGAAGGATATAAACCTTCCAGGCCAATGGAATCATCTGGACATGAGCTCTATGACTCTACTCTGGGTTATGTATTGTGATTGCTTGCATCTCCTCAGTTTCTATCCTGGCAGTAGTATTGGAAAGCATAAAAGACCCCAGGATAAAGAAATAGTTGCAAAATAGACCACTTTCAACAAGAATCTATCATGGTCAGCTCTGTGCATGCTTATGTAGGTTGTATAGAATTTAAAAATTCAACAAGTTGGCAATCTCCGTGCCCCTGTTTTATTGTGTTAGACATTGGCGGAAAGAGATGAAAAAACAGACAGGGTCTCTGCCTTTCATATCACATAAGCAAGACTGAAGGAAAGATGCATTTGGGAGAGTTTCCTGGAAAAGGACATGTCTCCGCTGAGACCTGCAGAATGACTAGGAAGTTGTCCAAGCTGTGAAGGGTGGGGGAGTGACTCATGCAGCAAGAGCTGTGCACTGTGATTCCCTGCCAACACCCGCCAGACATTTAGAATCTGGATTAGGAGTCAGATTTAAAGCGTGGTTCTGCATGTGAGACCAAGTCACTTCACTCGTCCATTCATACCCATTCATTTGAAGAGTCTCTCTGAACTTGAGAGAGACCCAAACCATATTGTATTTTGTTTTGTTTTGTTTGGATGATTTCAATGAAACAAATCCTCACAAATATTTTCATGGAATATTGACTCATTTTACAAAAGAAACTATTACTAATATTACTGTGATAATTATCTCTGGATCAGATTTATGAAAATAATTTACTACATCACTATTGCAGGGATGGTCAGGAAATAGAATATTACTTTAAATTTCTAGACGGTACTTTTTTTCCCCTCCAATTCCGTAAATTTCTATGTTACTGTAGGTGTAATTTTATTTGGAGGCAATAACAAAGATCTAAATTTCAGGACATTGCTTATTGTAAGACTCAAGTCTAATGACCTTCATTAGAGGATTGATCTACTCACTAATTGAATAAATATTTACTACGGGCCAAGAAACTTCTAGAAGATATTCACAGAGACATTAGTGGCAAAACAAGTAGGGCACTGCCTTTGTGGTCCAGGTAGCCCCCTGGGGAAGAAATGTATTAAAGAAATATACATGATTCTGTTTTTCATATTGTGTTAAGTGCTTTGAAGGGAAAAGAATCTTGCTCTGGTTCTTATTCTACATTTGTAAAATGCGAGGGTGAGAAAATTTTATCTCTTAGTTGACCTTAATATTTGAAGTTCTACCAGCTAATCAGTCTGTAGAGACAAACCTGCTCAGAACAAGTTTAATGAAAGGCATAACATGATGATCATCAATGGGACAGACTTCATTCTTTCCTAACATTCTTGGTTAGGTATTCATACACACATGCATGCACACACACACATACACACACATATACACTTTTTCTGTACACTGTTTCTTGAGCCTTGCATTTGCAATATTTCAATTTATACCAACAACAAATCTAGATAAATTCTGCACTCCTAACATTTCTAAATTCTTTTTTTGTTTTTTTTTTTTTGAGAAAAGGCCTGATTCTGTCAGGGCAGTTTCTCCCACACAAGTCATAAGGTATGGACAGGACATTGTCCCGAAATATATCTATGCTCTTTTGAAATGAACTTGTGAAACACCTATTAAAAAGAAAAGCATTTCTTAGCAGTTCAGAGTTCTCCAGTTGCTTTCAGATCCAGAGTTCACCTCATTCTCTGAACAGTTTTGAATTCTAGCAAGTGGTGCACCATTCGCTTAAGAGGAAATGGAGACCCCACTTTCCAAAGGACTGAGGAGACTGAGGTCCAAAGTATCTCAGCTGTTTGCTCAAGACCATAAATCTCCTAATTGACAAGATGGGGGGCGGTCACTCAGGATAGTGAAGCATATGCTGTACATTACGCTGAACCTTGTTAGGGAGAAATAAAGAAATCAGTGAATAAAGAAATGGGTACTGTATTTTCTGGCGTATAAGATGACTGGGCATATAAGACGACCCCCAACTTTTCCAGTTAAAATATAGAGTTTGGGATATACCCTCCCTATAAGATAACACCCGGCTTATAAGACGACCCCTGACTTTTGAGAAGATTTTTCTGGGTAAAAAGTCGTCTTATAAGCTGGAAAATATGGTAAATAAAAACAAATTCAAGAACTACCATTTGAATGCTTGTTCTGGTTACAAAACATAATCTCACATTTCATTTCAACTTGAAAAAACTCTAATGAATTGATAAAAAGAGAGAGAAATAAGCGCTTCATTTCAAAAGAACAGAATCCAGAATATACAGTTAGTATGAGCTGAACATTTAATGCTATGGTTTATGTCACTTGTGTCTTTCTCCTCATTTAGACCAAGAGTTTCTTGATATAAAAGATTGTTATTGACTTCAATAAAATGAATAAATTCGAGGATTAATTAGAATGAGGAAAAAGTTTAGTATTGTGAAACTACAGGAAAAACTAGCTGAGACTTCATTCTTGCTTAATAACTAAGACAATGTGGTTCTTTATGGAACTGGTTCTGACCACATGTCAGAGAGAATTTCAGGAGCTTTAGAGTGTAGAAAGATCCAAAGCTAAATGTATAGAAAGATCCAACTGAGCAACTTGCTTAATAACTATATCAATTTCTTAACATCAACAAGCCCTCAGCCTCAAGTTTTCCAGTTTTATGAAAACTTATTTTATGAAAATAATAGCTCCTCCTGGAAATGTTGTAAGAATTAGATATAGTCTATTTAATATAACTAGCAAATTGACAAGTATTTCATATACCCTGTCCTTACCATGGAATCACAGGTTAATCACAGGCAGGAACATGATTTGCTGCCCAGCCACTATTAGGGGGTCAGTTGGAGGTGATCAGGACAGTGGGGGGGGGGGAGTTTGGAGTGAGCAGGCCAACAGGGGGGAAGTTGGAGGTGAGCAGGCTGGCACAGGGGTCAACTGGAGGTGATCAGGCTGACAGGCAGAGTGGTTAGGGGCAATCAGGCAGGCAGGCAGGCAGGCGAGCAGCTGGAGCCAGCAGTCTCAAATTGTAAGAGGGTTGTCCAACTGCCGCTTTAGGCCCAATCCCTGAAAACTGGCAGTAGGACATCCTTCGAGGAGTCCCAGTTTGGAGTCCCAGGCCAGGCTGAGCAAGACCCACTCCCCATGCACGAATTTAGTGTACCAGGCCACTAGTATGTAATAACATATTTAAAAACTACTAAAACTATACATATGTAAGCACATGCAATGATACCCATGGTATATTCTGATTGCCTGTGAGAAATATTTTGAAAAGGTATTTCAAAAGAGTTCAAGATCAGCCCTAGCCAGTTTGGTTCAGTGGATAGAGCATCAGGCCACAGACTGAAGACTCCTGGGTTTAGTTCCAGCCAAGAGCATGTATCTTGATTGCAGGTTCAGTCCATGGTCCTGAGAGGGACACATGTGGGAGACAAGCAATTGATGTGTCGTCTCTCTCACATCAATATTTCTTTTTTTTTATATATTTTATTGATTTTTCACCGAGAGGAAGGGAGAGGGATATAAAGTCAGAAACATCGATGAGAGAGAGACATCAATCAGCCACCTCCTGCACAACCCACACTGGAGATGTGCCCGCAAGCAAGGTACATGCCCCCAACCGGAATCGAACCTGGGACCTTTCAGGCCGCAGGCCGATGCTCTATCCACTGAGCCAAACCGGTCTTGGTGATATTTCTTTTTGTCTCTCTATCTTTCACTCTCTCTAAAAAATCAATGGAAAAATATACTTGGGTGAGGATTAAAAAACAAAAAAAGAGCTTAAGCTCAAATGATAATGAAGTGGCAATGGAGACCATATGCTTTAGTAAAAATAGTACCTTGGTTGTCGTCCTATTCCAGACCTAACTGCACTGCAGTTAAAGACTCAGACAATTCTAAGTTCTGTAAAACAAAGCCATTTCTTCATCCAATCCCTGCCCTGGTGTGACTGAGAGAGAGAGCGGGGGCGGGGGGGACTTTTAAATAAAAACTTAATAATACCCTGGGGAGAAATGTGAAATTACAGAGGAGAAATTTATATTGAATGAAAAAAAGGAGCTAAATTCTCTAGGCCTCAGTTTCCTAATGAAAACATGAATATGGCTAGTATTTTCCAATATGTGACCTTAAGAAACTTTTACAATTGCACTTTATTGAAGGAGCACAGGAAAGCATTCATCTACAAACAATGCAGACGTTTGAACTGGAAAATGATGTGGAACCTGTAAAATAAGCAAGTATGTTAAAGTTACAGGCCAGTCATATTTAGCAGGCTGCACAAATTTAAGATGGCATTAGATTGGGGCAGGGTTGGGAGAAGGGAAATAATTTTTCAAGAGGAAATTGTTCTTGTCTAACTAAACTAATAGAAATGAGGCAAAAGATAAATTGATGGTTAATTTTTCCTTTATCTCTTAGTCTCTGTCTCTCGTTTTCTGCATTTGTGTAGTGTACCTCTATCTCACATAGACCTCATCACTTAGACTCGGCACTTAATCCATTACCTGACACATTTTTATTTTTAGAACATTAAAAAAATATTTGGAGAACAAACAAACGGATGAATGCAAACTGTCAGTGAGAGAAAAGTAGCTGTATCCCAGACAGAGGGACTTGGAAGAAGAGCTTCACTCAGTTGCTGGGTAGTAGGCAGAATGTTCTTGCTAGAACATTCTAGGAACTTGTCCATGAGGACTGTGAAAACGCAATATTACTTAAGCCTGCGAAGACAACAGGAGTGCCATGTGGAAAGACTTTGACTATTGTCACATGAAAGAGATGGCGAATAGATGTGTCGCTGCAGACTGCTCATTTAGTCATCGTCCTGATTTTTAGGTAAATATTGCTAAACATTTAAACTTGCTAAATATTGGTGGCCATCTGGAGTTAGGAAGAGGTGGAAACTGTGCATCCCCTCTCCTAACAACTGAACAGCAATGCAGTGTGTTCACACAGAAACAAACTTTAAGGCCAAATCCTTCTAAATGTTCACTCCAAGGCTAATGCATCAATAATTTGCAAGAGGATTAAACCATCTCACCAAGGATCTGGTCAGACCAGTGGTTCTCAACCTGTGGGTCGCGATCCATTTGGGGGTCGAATGACCCTTTGACAGGGGTCGCCTAAGACCATCAGAAAATGCAGATATTTACATTACGATTCGTCAACAATAGCAAAATTACAGTTATGAAGTAGCAACGAAAATAATTTTATGGGTGGGGGTCACCACAACATGAGGGACGGTATGAAAAGGCCGTGGCATTAGGAAGGTTGAGAACCCCTGGGTCAGATGAAGCAACAGAGACCTCTAGTATGTGAAATGCAAAGGGAGGTCTGGATCTAGACGTTCTGAAGATGATCAGTGACACGTCGCTGGGTTGCTGGTCCCTCACTTTTGCAAGGACACTGCGGGTCCTGAAGGCTCTCCAGTCAACCTTGTATTTGAGCGCAGCTCATTTCACTTGGGAAAAATTATTTCTAACTGTCCTCTGCGAACTAATGGGTCCTCAAATAAATTGTAATAATGCTGTCCGAAGCACTTGTAAATAGCTGCTCTGTACTATTGGTTTCTGAGCCAGGGCATCTAAAGCAATTTAACCGCCACTAGGTACAGATTAGAGTTCATTTGCATGTACATGTACATGTTTTATATTGTTTATACTAAAGTATTTTAAATGAAATTGCCACACAGATGATATAATGTCTACAATTGTAGGTTGGCTGGAAAGAGTTCAAACTGAATCAAAACCCTGAATTAGATTTAGTTGTAATCTAGTCACCATTCATTTATTCACCCAATAGATACCAATTATGTGTCAATACAAAGACGAATGAATCTATTGTAATGACTTATTTGATATACATATTAACCATGGTGTATTTTAAGTTCATAATTCAGTATTTTGATAAACATACTTTTATGTCAAAAAAAAGCTTTTTAAGTGTAGATTTTTAATTCAGATACCTAGATCTTAAGGGCCTGAGAAAACTTTCCTGGTTCCTAAGCAAAATCAAATCATCACTGCCTACTGATTGCACTATCCATATCTAGAGAACATAAACCATTGGATCACTAGACTTCTAAAATTAAACACACTGTATGATGGAAAAAATCATAATGGGGGAAGATCTAACTTGGTAGGTGACAATTGTCCATGGTTTTCTCATATCATCTGAGCAAAGACATAAATAGGATTTTTGTGCAAGACTATCATTTCCAGGATATTTGCATAAATATACAGCCTTGTAAGAGAGATAATGCCTCTGTCTGGAGTAGATTTGTCTGCTGGCCAGGGTAATAAAGAAAATATATTTTCTATGGCAAAGATTAAACTTTCAATAAAATTGGGACTTCCTAAGAGTTTTTTTTTTAACACATCTTACTACATAACTAGGGAACCCCTTTTCCTGATTCAGTTGCCTTTTGGGAACTGGGATTCAGGAAGCCAGTGTCAAAATATGACTCCAGCTACTGATATTGTAGTGAATAATACATTATTTATTGTCTTTGACCCAGTTTTGTGTCTTCTGCAAGTTTCCATGAAACTGTAGCAGACTAACTTCTTAGTTTGCAAGTGGAGTAACATCTCAGATCCTTCATAGTTCTTGACAGATGCCTCACCACAATGATCCAAATACGGGAAAAAATAGAGACCTTCCACACTTCTATTTCCTAGGGAAGCATTTATATTCTGTGGTAGAAGAAAATGTTATGGATTGAATCCTTGCTCCCGCACGCCAAAAAAAGACATGTTGAATTCCTAATCCCAGTACTTTAGACTATGCTCTTGTTTGGAAATAGCATGAAATTAATTAAGATGAGGCCACCCTGGAGTAGAGCTGGCCCCTACTTCAATTTGGCTGGTATCCCCATGGGAAGGCAGTCATGTAGAGACAGAGACCCACAGGGAGAGCACCTTGTGACAAAGAAGGCAGGGCTTGGAGCAATGTGACAGCAAGCCAAGGAGTAACAAAGATTATGGCAAATCACGAGAAAAAAGAAGATGCAAGGATTTTCCTACAGATTTCAGAGGGAGCATGACCCTGCTGACACCTTGATTTCAAAACTGCTGGGCAATAGCCAAAACTGGTTTGGCTCAGTGGACCATTCCAGACAAGGGCACATCCCCAGTGGGGGGCATGCAGGAGGTAGCTGATCGATGTCTCTCTCTCATGGATGTTTCTAGCTCTCTATCCCTCTCCCTTCCTCTCTGTGAAAAATTAGGAAAAATATGTTTTAAAAAAAAACTGCTAGGCAATAATTTCTCTTTTTTGAAGCCATCTAATTTGAGGTACTGTATAATGGCAGCTTTAAGAAACATAGAGAAGTTTTCCCAGAGAATAATAGAACTGGCAGCTATTTTATCACCATGAGGAGAGCAAACATGAAGACATAAGAGGGAAAAAATAAACAAAATTATGATGGAGTTCTGACCTTCCCAGCCTGATATCTTATCAACCTCTAGGCTTATTATGAAGTGAGACACCTCCTTACAGGACAAGCCAGTAGGGAGGAGATTTTTTCTGATACTTCCACTGAGGAACACACACACTCATGTGGATATATACAGGGTGTAGCAAAAGTAAGTGTACAGTCGTGAGTACAAGAAACACAGAACCTATTCTTGTGTTATTATTTATTAAATATTGGCTCATTTTCCATACAAACAGCTGTACATCTACTTTTGCCCCACCCAGTATGCGATATAGAATATGTCAATATATCTGATACACACAGAAGTCCTGGTCCTCGCTCTATTCACTATGTGCAATTGCACATTATCGGTGTCATTTTCTATTTTATTCAAGCAAGTAAAGTTGTTTTCCAACTAACTTTCCTTCCTTCGAGGATCAGTGTCAGGCTTTCCTTGTAAAATATGCAGAACTGTGAATATGGGTGATATTCTATAAATACTGATTTGGTTTTAGCACCTACTGCTCTACTTTATAATTATTCATTAAATGCTGCTGTCCCTCTAGCTGCTCTTGAAGCTAGGGAATATGTCTGCATGCTGTGTTCATAGTATTAAGCTCATAGTATTGAAGAAAGCAATGTGCATTAAATGAATGAAGAATGGTTACATTTCCTTATAAAAATCTTGAGATACCTTGAAAGAGCTCTCATCTCTCTCTTTTTTTTTTAATCTCTAGTCTTCTTCCTTCAGTCTGTCACTCATGATTACACAGAAACAATGATGACATGCTCCATTTATTTCTTCAATCTTATGCCTCCAACCTGCCAGGTACACTCAGGATTGGAATACACATCGGAAGTTCTCCCTGCTTTGCTATTAATAGCATTCACGGTAACCTTAGAATTTTCCCTTAGAATTTTTGAGTGTGATGAATGCTATACTATGGGTATACTAGTGAAAATATTGCAAAGCTTTCAGGATAAAATTTGTTTTATGGTGTTCAAATATAAAGCACACCAAGTTCCTTCTGGTCTAGATAGACTACTTAGAATTTCCTACTTCTCTCATTTCTCCTTGTTATCATAAGTGTCTGTTATTCTAGTTTCCCTGGGATTTTGTTGATTTCATCGCATGAAATCCCATGTCTCAGGAAAACCAACAGACCCAGACACACTGGGACTGCTAACGATCCTTCTTAATTACTCCACTTTCCTCTGTTTAACTGTGAGATGCACGAAATAATTGAGTGTAACGTTTCTTTTTGCCTGGAACATGGTTGGCTTAAAGTTTTAGTGAGTGCCATCATAACACAGAGGAACTTGAAGATCTGAAAGATGTGGAGTGAAATCTCAGCTTATCATGGATCCTAAATCTACACATTTTATCTCTGTGAGCCTTGGTTCCATTATGAACAAAAGGGGGAGAAGAGGGATAATAGGAGCACTATCATTGACTTGTGCCAGGAATAAGAACAGGCCATCTGCTCCCTAAGAGCCTTTAAATTCTTTCATCAAGAGCCCTTGTTGAGTTAATTATGGCAAACCAGTGTCTTAGTCAGCATAGGCTGCTATAACCAAAATACTGTAAATGGGATGACTCACACTTCTGTAGACTGAGAAGACCAAGATCAAGATGTCAGTCAATTTCATGCCCGCTGAGGACCCTCTTTCTGGTTTGTAGACAGCTGCCTTCTTGCTGTATCCTCACATGGTGAGAAGACTAATCATCTCTCTAGAGCCCGTTCTTATAAGGGCACTAAATCCATTTGTGGGAGGCTCTACCTATGTGACCTAATCACCTATTGCCCAAAGACCACACCTCCAAGCACCATCACATTGAGGATTAGGGCTTCAACATAAGAATCTGAGGGGGACCTAAACATTCAGTCTATAGCACTCAGTATCTGCAACATAATAGGTACCCAGTGAATGTTCATATAATTAGCATAATATATGCAAAATGCCTAGAGCCTAGATGTTTCCCAAATGGCATTTATCGTTAATGTTATTATTATCATTAAAATGAATGAAATATACAAGCTGCTTCAATGAGGCTTGGGGGAGTTGAACCTGGGGAAAATAAATTATATGTTGGTTATAGGGTGGAAGTCCTGAACTCCTTATTATAATGGAAAGCACTGTATGCTCATTCCCAATTAGGACAGGGAGTGCCCTGTATTCAATAAGACAAACCCAAGCTAACGGGAAAGTAGGAAGTGGCCATAGGAAATCTGGAGCTGGTACAGTGACATGAACGCACTGCAGAGGCACAAGAGTCATAAGTCCTAGGTAGCCATTGGTTGCAGCCATCCCAAGACATGTTGAGGTATCTCTCAGGAGGCTTGTTGTTTGTTTTTGAAGGCTCTCTGGCCCATTTCCTTCTTTTTTTTAAACTTAGATACTTATTCTCACGTTATTATTTTCTTACCATTATTAACAGAAATCCTATTTTTCAGACATTACATTTGCCAGCTATTGAGTTCTTCTCTTGCCATGTTTAAAGCTGCTCAACATGATCTTAGTGGTTCTTAAAAAAAGCAGCAGCTGCAAGTTAGAATGGATGGTTCCTGAAGTTTACATAACAAGACAAGTCAAAAGAGAACCTCAAACCACAACTAGGCAAATTAAGCCGATTTGGGGAGAAATCAAATCAAAACCAAACACCTTGCTAGCTAATGAAGGAACTTCCTGTCGCTAATGCCAAGTCATTCATCTTTCCTCCAAGGAGCCACAGAGAGGGCTATTGAATTAACCGGACTCTGAATTTACTCTCCACAGCTCAACTGTCTTGCAATAGGTATGTTATCGAAATCATTATAGCAGGACAAGGTCAGTGTAACCACCGTGCTCCCTGACTATGCAATGAGAAGTGGTAATGGGTGCCGCTTTGGGGAAATCCTGATTCTCCTGGTGTATTTCAGAATGGTGGTTATTTCTTCTGCTTCCTGCTGTATTGTTGGCCAAAGCTTTCCATAGATAAAAAGCAAATACAGAAATCTGTTGCCGTGAAAGTAAGTGGGAATAAAAAGCTTGAATAATAGATAATATTCCAGACTTCTCCAAAAAGCAGTAATCCCTTTGCTTTCTATTAACCATTCTCTTGGGCATTAACCAATTTTTGGTTTTCAAATGTGTTTTTAATTGCAGTTTGCATTCGATATTATTGTATATTGGTTTCAGGTGTACAGCAGAGTGGTTAGACAATCATATATTTTACGAAGTGTTCCCCTCACTATTTCAAGTACCCACTCGACACCATACATAGTTAATATAGTATTGTTGGTTATATTCCCTATGCTGAACCTCATAGCTACCAATCTGAACTTCTCAATTTCTTCACCTTTTTTTTAACCAGATTCCCTCCCCTCCACCAACCCCCAGTCTGTTCTCTGCATCTAGGAGCCTGGTTTGGTTTTATTTGTTCATTTATATTGTCCACAGATATTTATTCAGCATCATCCATGCTGAGATACAGTGGAGAGGAACATCCACATGTTTTGCTGCCTAGTGGTTATGTAGTGAAGAGGCTCCTCATCAAATAAATACACAGCCAAGTGCAAAAGGGCCAATGGGGTAATTACTACAAAGAGCTACACTGTTCCTGAGGAGCTTTTACGAGTGAGTTCTGATCTGGTTCAAGAGTGCAAAACGGATTTCCAGGCAAAGAGCAGCTTGGACTGAGCCCACAGACATTAATGATAATGAGGTCAATAAAGAGTAGATGGAGGAGGGGATTTCTGGCCCAAAGGAATAACATTTGGGAAGGATTTAGGAATGGGGGAGAGTATGAAGAGCAGGAGAGTTAAAAGAAGCCCGTGTAACCACAGCTAGGAATAAGGCATGAATCCAGGTTGGCAAAAATGGCGGATGGCAGAGTGAGAACCAGGAGAACCATTTCAAGGAGTTGGGTGCTTACCCTACGAGACTGGAAAGATAATAAAGGGTTTTAAACAGAGGAAGAGGCGCAATTGGATTTACAGGTTAGAAGTTTACTCAGGACTCTGAATTTACTCTCAACAGCTCAACTGTTGCTTATTGAGTTGCTTAGCAAAGGACCAAAGTACATGACAATAGAAGAATTAAAAAGTCATTGTCACCATTGGTTGGGATAGTGAGGACAGTAGAGATGGAGAAGGGTGGATGGAATTGATATAGGTCGGAAGAAATTTTGTTGGAGTAGATTTTATCAAACACATACCTTGCAAGATTACATAATGTTTGAAGCACCTCACCATGTACAATAAGAATTCTATTAACTTCATAAATAAATCACATGATATCAGCATATTTGTAGGTCAAGCGAATAGTTGGATATTGACAATTCCACTGGGTTCCCTTTCTCTTGACAGGCATGCTGTGCTCGACATCCATGGTGACTCAATCCAAGTGGAACATGAAATGTGGAAGCAGGTGTGGACACAGGATTTTCGGGTTTTAACACTTGTCATAGGATTTCTCTTGCCATAGAAGTCTAGGTCATGGGTTATGGGAAACCTGGCTGTGGGAATCTCTTTCCACGTCCTGCGTGGGTCAGGGTTCCTGGTTCAGGGTTTGGGTTCTGAAGGAGGCCGCATGCAAACGAAATGAGAGACTAGAAAACGTTAAGTTGGATATATTGGGGGGCCAGGCGGGAGCCTTCCTCTAGTGGAAAGGACTGCCACTTGCTCTGGCCTTTTTCTCCCTTTTATAAAGGCTTTGGGACACACCCCTAGCCTTTAGGCAGGAAATAACAAAACAGAAATTAACATGAAACAAACAGGTGGAGGCTGCTTCAGCTAACAATGTTTCAACTAAACAGTGAGTAATTAGCTCTGACCTTTCAGAGCAGTTGAGGTTGACCAGTCTTCTGGCCTCCTGTTTACATCCTTTTAGTGAGAACAATGTTTGGTTTCAGACACCTGGCTTGACACTTTACTTTTATGGATGAAAAATTTTAAGTTTTGAAAAAGTGAAAAGACCTTTAAATGAAACAAAATCAACTAATATAATGTAACAACAATTATATACTAGTAATACAACAAAATAGATGCCCCGTAAGACTAGTTAATACCAAACCCAGGAATATTGCAGACTGTCTGCATAAAAATACTCAAGTAGCCTACACTGACCCCTAGGAAAGAGGGCTGCAAATCTCAGGACGGCAAGGGTAGGGTTAAATGCCTGCCCCATCACCACAGTGGGACACAGAGAAGGATAAGGATGACTACAGAGCTGAAGTGGATGCTGTGTGCCTACTGGCTGCTCTGAGGTTCTGTCAGCTCCTTCTTATTTTCATGATAGAGCATCCTGGCCTAGTGCCTTTGTTTTCAAAGCACTAATGCCCACATCCATTCACATAAATTAACACCTCTCTCCCCTCAGCATGTGTCAGAAATGCCGACACATGGACTGACCCAGGTGGCCTTTTCCCGGAAAGGTGTCTATAAAGAGTGTTGTTGGGCCTCACACTGACAAGCCTGAGGTCACGGTTCTCTCTTCTCTTCCTTTCCTCTGTTCATCATAATAACACCAACAGAACCACTCCTGACATTCGGAAACATGAACTTGGCTCAGGGAAGAGGGAGGATGCTCCGAGCAGGTGCTTCTGAGTCTTCAAGCAACCATCATTATGAAGACAAAATCCTGGTCAAAGCAGAAAAATGAAGTTTAGGGAAAAGTCACTGTGCACTAAATTTGAAACATAATAAATTGTGTGTGTCATCTGTAACCCCTTTGAAACAAGTGAACCTCAAAGCAATGAGCATGCCCCATCTCCCACAGCTGAAAGTTCTAACCCGGGTCCTTCAAGCTCAGAGAAGGGTCCCTGGTCCCTTTCCATTCTCCTGTTTTGCCGGAAGGAATCTAGGTAGCCTCCTTCCCTGGAGACCAGCTGCTTGTTTCCAGGAGTTCACTCTGTGTGCAACTGTTTAGACTTTGCAATGGTGTGGCTACCTTTGTAGAGACTTTGGTGAGATATCTCAGAGGACACACACACACACACACACACACACACACACCAGGAAGGCATCATTCACTTAAATAATTAACCAGAAGCTAAACATTCTGCTCAAACAAAGCATGCTATTTGGGGGTCAGGCCAAGCCGATTGAGACGAGGCTGATGGCAAAGAGCTTGTAAACACGACCAGCAAACAGAATGGCCGCAAGTCCTCTGAGTAACTGTCCCATACGGACATGGAAGCAGTCAGGCTGTGAAATATGCAGAAGACACAAGGTTGAATCAAAGTGCATGCCTTCCTGCGCACCACGCCGACTGCACAGTAAAATGTGATTTAATTTACTCTATCATTTGCTTGTTCAACAAAGCTGAAAGCTAACTCACTTAGTGCCACTTTGCTCGTAAGTAAGCTGGTAACTGGCGGCGTGCTTTCCCCGAATGGCTGGTGCCCGCTGCCAGGGAAAGCTGTTTGAGTGGAAAATGGACAAAATGAAGGGTGTGTGCTGCTGTCTCTGCAGAGCGCTCCTTTGTCCTCATCAAGTTTATCTCCGCCAAGAGGCACTCACAGCTCTTTGTTTTCCTCACGCGATGAAGTCACCGAGTCTTGCTTGGTGGCACACGGCTGGGGAAAGATGCATTCGGCCAAATTTAGAACCATTTGCAACTCACGAGTTGTGAATTTCGAAGCAGACTTGAATCTTGGAGGAGTTCATCTGTTCCCCAGCGCCAGCCAGCTCGGCTGACAGCTTTGCAGGCAGGCTGTCCTCGGAGGGCTGAGCCGGGTCCTCAAGTCCTGGGTGCTTGTCTCAATGGTCCCCCAGAGGTGTCACAGGATCTGCAAGCTCAGATGCAATCAGATGGGTGTATTGCAAAGCACCTGAGCCTCCACCACAGGAGAAGAGGTTTCCCAAAAGTGGAATAAGGAGTCTCTTGTGTTTTAAATATTTATGTTTAAAATATTTTTATGTCTCTTGAATCCATTTGTCCTTTTAGTCCACTGACACCATCCTAAGGTCGATCTTTATGAACCCATGACCACCAGAACTGGCCTCACCTGTCTGTGTTCATCGGGAATATTTTAATCAGATCCATTTCTGGAATCTCTTCTTGCCCTGCCTCATCCCAATACACAGCCTCATCACACACTTCCCATGCCCCAGTTCCAGAAACCAATCAGGGTCTCACTAATAGAAAGTGGACAAGGAACTCGGAAGGCTGGTCAAAGCCAGCCACCCCCTATCTAATTGAGACAATGAACTTCCCCATCAAATAATCATGTAAATCCTTACTGATAAGATAATCTATGTGTTACTGAAATTGCCTGCTTCAGGGCAAAGGGTGGATCCCAAACCTGAATAAAAGGGATGGCAAGGCCAAAGGAAGGCAGTAGTCTTTCCACTAGAGGAAGGCTCCCGCCTGGTCCCCCAGTATCGCCAAATTAATACTTTTTTAGTCTCTCTTTTTATTTGTGTGTGGCCTCCTCCAGAACCCAAACCCTGAACGGGAACCCTGAACCACGCGGGATGTGAAAGAGGTTCCCACCCTCCACCCCTCACCCCCGCCCTGGCTGCTCTCGGGGTGGAAGCCCTGAGTAGACCTAGGTATAAGGGCAGCTCTGGCTTTGGTTGTGAATGCAAAAACTCTTATCATGATCCCAGCAGGCTATGAGCCCTGAGCAGGGAGCTGCATTGGAGAGTTGGGGTGCACAGGGGTTTGATAAGGGTGCCCAAGGCCTGAATCTGGCAAGAATGTGTGATCTCAGGCATGTGTGGAGTGCTGGGGAGGCAGAGGGGCGTCTGGAGTGTGTCTCATCAGAAGCACCAAGGCGGGGAGCAATAAAAGAACAAAAGCACTTACGTTCCTGCATTTGAATCACAAACTCGGCTACAGGGTGGGTGTCTGCGGGGGTGACAGCAAACAGGAACGTGGTGTGGATCATAAAGAGCCACGAGAAGAGTGAGTGAAGGTGGAGCTGGAGAGAAAAGCAGGTGCCAGCTCATGAAGGACTCTGCACAACCTGCTAACAAGTTCAGACTGCGACCTGAAGACAAGTAGCCATTTCACCTGACTCCTCCTCTTCTGCAAAACACCCTGCAAAGCCTTTGCCCATAATTTGCTCCATCCTAACCTTGAAAATCATCCTCTCACCATTCCCTTGAGCAAGCATCCTTATTCATCCAACTGTGTGTATCAAATAGGTCATAATCCTCTGCTTGTGGCATCCGTACGTTTGAACCTCTGGGACTCCTGCCAGCCTCCTTTCATTGGGGATGTGTGGCCCTCATTTGTTTCCTGTATTTATTCGTTAAATAAATATTGTACATCTTCTTGGGCAGAGGGGGAGGAGTTAAGAGTTGATTTACTCATTTACTAAAGAATTCCTGAGTTTGTACAGGGCAGAAAGTGTCCGTGGTGCTGAAGTGACCATGATTAATGAAATAGACAAGGCCACTGCCCTCATGATGTGTTTTGGGAAAAACAAACAAGTGTCTGACCAATTCAAACAGAACCCAACAGGAAGCAATATGATGGGAGAGGCACAGAGAGCTGTGCTCATGCCTAGGAGAGAAACCTGATTTGCATCTGAACAGACAAGGAAGACTTCCTGGAGGAAACAGTACCTGAAGTGAAACCTGAAGAATTAGTACAAGTTATTGAAGAAACCACAAGGACTAGAGAGATGATGGACCCTTAGGCAATAGAGCCTATTCAATATGGCGGGAGTGTGGAATATAGAGAAGAGGGAGGAGGGATTGCAGAATGAGAGGAAAGAGCAGAGGGCTTGATTATAAAACTGCCAAAGAGCATGAGACTACAGACATGGGGTCTAAGTGGAGACAGAGATAATTGTCCAGAAAGAACATAGCTAAGGCATCAACAATGGTCATGATGGGGATGATATAAAGGAGGCAACAGATTGGAGACACACGTGGGAGAACTCGGTGACTTCTTGTAATAATGGCATGAAGCTCTGCCTCTAGCTCCAGAAGAATATAATTGACATGATGAGAATAATAATTATGCAGTGAAAGTTATGTCAATGGCCTAATGGACCTGTTCAGATGTGTCCAGGAGATCAATTTCCTTGGAGTAACTGAGGCAAAACAAAACATACAGTGATGGCTAGGCACTAAACATGCAATTACAGTTTTCTGAGTTTAAAATTGTGTTTGGGCATGTGGTGCCCAATCTCTAAAATATAATCACGGAGGAGCATCGTTTAATTTGTATCAGTCACAATTTACAGCCTATGTTTAGAAACATGATTATAGTTTGAAGCTTCTTTTGCCTTCCTTGGTGCATTAAAAAAAAATGATTATGAAGGCTTCAGAAGCCGTCGCCTTCCCTGAGAATTTCCAACAAAGGGCCCTTTAATCAGGAACAAGATCCAACAGAGCCAATGTATGCAAATATGCAATCTCAGGGCAACAGTTGACTTTTCATGAGAGCCTTGGGAAGAACTGTATCAAGCTCCAGCAGAAAATGCCCATGTAACAGAATGCCTGTGATCATGATCAGTGGTTACTGAGCATGGGAGGCTACACTCACTCCTGCTTCATTTGGCCATCAGAACTCAAGCCAGTTTCTGCCACCCGCTTGTTATTTTAACACCACCATTGTTTCAACTCCATTATTAAAGGATCACTTGCCTGTCCTTTGTTCAGAGACCTGATAAGAAGGGGCCTTAAAAGGCTGTCATGCTGCAGAGACAGTAGGTGACTAACAGTCAGCACTGTCATTCACAGCTCACACAAGCCATGCAACTGTTCTAGGTTTCAGGTTTACATCTCTCTATATAAAAGCCTAAGTGACCATCACATTCGAACAGGCTGCACGGGGTGACTAGGCTATCAGGGGGGTTAGTGAGGGGTGACCAAATGATCAAGCAGCAGGCTGAGTGGGGTGACCAGGCCGGCAGGGGGATTAGTGAGGGGTTATCAAACAACTGAGCAGCAGCTGGTGGGATGACCAGGTTGGTAAGAAGGTCGGTAAGGGGTGACCAAACGACCGAATAGGTGGCTACATTGGGCAACCAGGCCAGCGGGGGGAGGAGGGGAGGGAGTTGGGAGTGACTAGGTCAGCAGTTAGGGGCAATCAGGCAGGCAGGTAAGCTCTTAGGAGCCAGTGGTCCCAGATTTTGAGAGGGATGCCCGATCCTGGGGTCCCAGATTGGAAAGGGTGTAGATTGAGCTGAGGGGACCCCCTCCCTGTGCATGAATTCCATGCACCAGGCCTCTAGTTTTAGTAATAGAGTGGTTGGACAAAATGGCTTCAAAGGTGCCAATGGCTCCCAAGGATGATGACTATATGAAGGAAAAATGGTAATTCTTTGAAAAGCATTCTGTGTGTGCACGTACACACACAGACACTATTGTTTGACTATGAAATTCTAAATGATGATTTTCTTCATGATCAGAATAAAAAAGGAATGCAGGCAATGACTTCACATTTCATATATCTTTTTTATTGAAGTTTGATTGTGAAAAAAATGGTCAAAAAGTTTGCCAAGGTGAACTCTGGTAGAAAAGAATCTGAATCTTAGATGTCTACATATCATGGAGTAGGACAGCTCCCCACTTTCTGAAAGCAATCTCTCTGGTCAACCGGATAGCTGCATGCCTTGATCCATGGTGGGTAGCTAATGTTTTATTTTTTACAGGAGTCAAGAGGGACAGAAGATAATTGTCCATTGTCAGGAGGCATTTAGATAGCACTTCACAGGGACAAAATGATCCTCATCATCTCATTATCTTCATGTGAGCTAAAAGCTGTTAAATGTGTCATCCTGTACCTCAAAGTGGGTTTGAAGATAGAAAAGACTTCTTGCAGAAGCATTGTGCATGAAGCCACTTCTGTGTGAGTTCATGAATAATAAAATCACACTGAGGGTTAATTTTGCAGCTGAAGATAGAAATACTGAGAGTGGAATGGATAGGTTGGGATGATAGCCCTGAAACTGCAATTTTCAGTGTTGGGTCAAGAGGATCATTAGAAGATGTCACTTGATCAAGGACTTGGAGAGGACAGTGATGTAGCCAAGAAGAGCAGCTGGATCTCCCAGGAAGGAACAGAAGATGCTGTCCATGGGATAATCTTTTCTTCTTCATGGAAACCTCCATTCTGCTGTAAGTCTTTCAATTGATTATGTAAAGCCCACCCAGACTAGCTAGGGGAAAACAACCTTACTTAAAGTCAACTGATTATGCACTTTAATCACATGCACAAAATATTTGCCTGGCAGCATTGAGATTAGAGTCTGAATGAATACATAGGGACTGAAGTGTGGACAAGTTGATACATCAAAAAGGCCATCACACCCACAATAAATACTCAAAATGTCAAACTACTAGCTATTAATTTATATCTGATAATAAAGGTAAGAATAGAAAAAGAAAAATGGTATGAAAAAGAAAATAGTACTTATACATAAGTTCTCCATGAAAATCACCACTGGACAGGCATCTTATATGTACTGCCTCTGTTTCTATTCCATAAACTACAGGCTTCCTTCACCTGCCATTATATTGTGAGCACTTTCCTATCTCATGTAATACTTGAAGACTTTATTTTAATTGCTGCAAAATATTTTATCATCTATAAGTATCACATTTTATTAATGGCATTCACTTCTGTTGGGTGTGTGAGTCCTTTCCACTTTTTAATTCTTTCACTGGATGTCTTTGTGTATAAATATTTAGATGCATGAGTTCTGCATATTATTATTTTACAAGTTCCTAATTATTTAATAACTAATCTTGGTGGTTCTTGCGATTGGCTCTGCAAAAGAAGCAATACCTGACACCCTAAGTCATCCTTTATGTGTCCTGAATTAACCTCCCTCCTACACACCTACAATAGAACTTTCTGTGGAGTATCTTTGTCAGAAATTGGGAAAGATTATTTCCACTTGAGACAAGCTGGAACAAGAGTTGCAAAATTGACCTAATGTTTTTAAAAGCCTCTTCATGCTTCTGTTCCTAGCCTGTGCCCTTTTAAGAAATTTTAGAAGTAATTTGTATTATTTTTAATTCTAAAAATTAAGGGAAAAGGACATACCAACGCTTACCAGATATCAGGAAGGAGGAGAGTGTGGCAACTAAAGGATGAGGGAATTTTTCAGGGGTTGGAATTATTCTGAATCCTGACTTTGGTGGTGGTCAAAGAAATCTATACATGAGTTGAAATCCATAGAAGCACATCAAAATTAGCTAATAATAATCTATGAAATTTTAAAAATGGGAGAAGTAGAGTGACAAAAAATGTGGTGGTGAAGGCAATTTTGTGCAGAAAGATTAAGACTCATGTTTTCCTGAGATTTTTATCACATAATACGGAGCAGTTATACATTTCAAATTATTCCATCTGATTTCTTAGATTTGATTTTCATCCTCATTTACAACCCCACAAAAATTATGGTTGCTTTTTATAAAATATTTCTCTAAGCCAACACTCAGTCTTAGTAACAAGACCATTCTTTTCTACCTTGATTATTTTCCAGTGAGGATTTATTTATATTTTCCATATTCATTTGCTAAATATTTTCTGCATTTATGCTTAGATGACTTTTTTAGCAAAATATTAAATCATACAAAGTTATAGTCATCAAGAATCGCAGAAAGAATTTTAGCATCATGCTAAAAAATGAAAACTCGGTAGAAATGTTAATGCTACCTTAATGCAAGGCACGAGTTCTCCATTTTATTTAATTTTATGACTATGGTTGGGAGAAATTGAAAGTCATAGGAAATATCGTCTCTTCATTGGCCTTGACCATACTCTTAGGGAGACAGCAGACAAAGCAGCCATAAAATGACCCAGCCAACACTGGTGAACTCTAGTAACTTTCTGAATGGAGCACTCACATAGTATGAAGTGGTCTTCACTTGTTACCCATTGGGGCTGCTAGCCAAGCGTTCTGTGTTCCCATTCACAGGTGTTCTTTTTTATCTCCATCATGGACAAAGAATTTTCCAAATTGTTTACAACTTTTAAGGGTTTTGGACTCTGTGAGATAATAAAACCACTGGTATGGCTCTTAAGATTTACAATAGATAGTGGAAGCCCATCTATTAATCCTTTTGGAAACACTATCCATTCAGATTTCTTTGGACGGGAGAAGAAGGACATAAGCATGAGAATAAGATTTCAAGTGAGCTTTAAGATGACCTTCTAAGAACGAGAAAGCTCCTTATGTCTTTCATCTCTTCCTCCATCTCTGCTGTGGTCCAAGCCCCCACCATCTTTAAGCTCTCACCTTTTTGGACTCTCCCACCCCCTCCACCTCTCCTAGGAGGTGTGATTCATGTGGGTAAAAACAAGGCCAAGACAGAAAACTGGCTCTGGAAGAGCAGTGCCAAGTGGGATTAACTTAAAGGTGGGTCCTCCATGGAACCTTAAGTATCTTCCAACTAGCGAGAGTCAATACCTCCTTGGCATAAAAGAAGCCAGCAAGATGGTAGCCTAAGACTCCAGGCAGAAGCAAAGTAGGTGTTTGTTAAAAACCCAATTACTGAGGTAATGCCACTGTGTCTGCTCCTCTTTGGCAGTTCCTGATGTTATAATCAAAGTCCAGTTGAGACTTAGGAACCCACAAATAATACCCTCTCTCTCCCCACCCCCTGAGTTTGGAAGTAAGCATAAAAAAGAAACAAGAATTTGTCAGCTTTATTGCTGATTAAACCAGGGTTAGAGGACATGAACTCTGACCTGTGACCAGGTGAACCTGCTGATACTTCCCCAGGAATTAGACAGACCCCCAACCTCAGATATTGGCACAGATGGGCCGCTCTGGGAAGAGATCTGAACACATTTGTCCTAAATGTAGAAGACAGGGTGAGATGCAGGGCTACTCAGTTTCATCTTCCAAACTCCCCAATCAGAAAGCAGGCCCCTCCTCCACTGGGGGTGATGAGTTAGGAAGGAAAAGACCCAAGGTGCTACTTGAGCTGAAGCCACCTCATGGACTACCATTATAAGAAAGAAATGTATATACATTCCTTCCTGATGGGCCAACCAGCTGAGCCAAGGTTTTTTTTAGGCAAAACAAGATGACATTGGGGCTAAAACAGAGTATGATGACCTCTGGAGGGTAGTTGGGCATTGCCAAGGGAGATGGCAAGGCTCTCGAGGAGAATGTGATAATATTGAGGCTTTAATTGCTTATCCTGAGGACTCAGGGTTTTATATTGTGACAGCATGGTGCCAATGTTAGTGTTTTATCAGGAGGACAGAAAGCATGAATTCTCTATCCCACCGCACCCCAAAGGAAGAAAGCTTTTGAAACCCATTGTTTTGATAAGCCCTTGGAGTGTGGGGTGGGGTGGGGTGGGCTGGAAGTCAGGACCCCATGGAGTGCCTGCCCTCAGTGGGTTCCATATTATGAGAATGATGATGGGTTTCTTTGAAAAATTCCAGGGAACTTTTCCAGCAAAATATAGAGGGGGATCAGCTGGTGGGCGAGGAGTGATGGTGTGAGAGGCTGAGAACACAGCCTTGAAATGTCTGTGATGGATGGTATTCCTTTGAAGTCCTTTATTTGTTTTGTCTAAAAAATTCATGAGATTTTAACATGCTGTCCCACAATACGTTTATTTTTACTTTGATATAAAAATGGAGCATAAATTACCTATCATTAGGGAAAATGTGTGCTTTCTGGGAAGAGGTGGTATGCTTGTCCTTGGACCTGCGTATTCCAGAGAGGTGGTTTGTTCCACTGTATGCGCTCTCAGGTTTGAGTATCTCTATGCATATGCAATGCATATCCACACGCTCAGCAAATGTTTCCTACACAATAATTGTTTTCAGATCTTCCATGTTATACATATGGTCAAAGTCTCAAGGAGCTGTGACTTCTACAAGATGAGTTTACACTTTTCATTTATAGCAAATGGCAAATGCGTCTTCTGGTTATTGTGCCTAGCAGGCATGTTTTTAAAAGGTATTTTGTATCATTGTAATTCATTATTGTTATTCTCAGAGAATAATGAAAAGAAAGGCAAAATTATTGGATTTCTGCTTAGAAAGAAAGGAAAATTTTGAAAGCCTTGACCAAAAACAAAACAAAACAAAACCATATACCCTGACCTTAATTAGGTTGAAGAGGTATTTTAATTAAAAAATAAAACAAAACCAAGATTTCTCTAATAATTATATGTGTACCTTCGAGTATGGCATTGTATGGCTTTAATAACTAACCTTTGGGTGCATTAAATATCAATACCAGCAAGGCTGTGCATTCCTTAAAACAGCCATTGATCCAACCAGCATCATCCAATAGAAATATAATTCAAAACACAGGTATTGTTTTAAACCTTCTAGTAGTCACATTTTAATAAGTAAAATGAAACAAGGGATTTTTGAAGTTGAATTTATTCATAATGCCATTTCAACAGGTTATTAATATAAAAATATAAATAATATCTTTTTACATTATTTGTACTAAGACTTCAAAATCCAACGTGTATTTTATACTTATGCACATCTCAGTCTAAATTAGTTACATTTATGTGCTCAATGTCCACATGGGACTAGTGGCTCCCATGTTGGACTCTAGAATATCCTCATGAGTTGCTCATCAGCGTAAATGTGTGAGTGGGTGTGTGCATTTCTTTTAATCATGGACTTTGATAATAACAACCACACTTGATAAAAGTTATTCTAAACTTTCTCATCATCTATTAAACAGTGTACATTAAACACTGTACTTCTTGAGGGGTGATTTATGAACAGACTTTATAAAGGATAGGTCTGAGGTAGATATATTACTCATACTTGTCCTGAGTGGTTCTGTATACTAGGATTTGGGGTTCTTCTTGATGTTACTTAGTTTTTATCTTCTGTCTTCATCAATAGTGGACTTAGTGTTCCCTTAATGTGCTATCATAATGTCACATTCCTTAGACACACACCCACAGAAAATGTTAGTTTGCATGTGAAAAGTGCCCATAAAAGTGATGTGTTCATTGAGGAAGGAACCGGAATATTCTTCCATAAATAAAACTGATTTTATTTGTTTACTGTTCTCTTGACAAACTTCAAGATCGTGGCAACTCAGAGATACAGGATGTTCTTCCAACTTGAGAAATTACTGTATTAATTTATTCTATCTTTTGCTTAGTTTGCTGCATTATATTTAAAAATACTAAGACTGTGGTCTAAATACCCAGTGCTATAAAAAAACCAAAGTCATTGCACTAATAGAGATTTAGTTATTTCTCGGAATATTAATTACTTTTGGATGCAGAAAGACTCAGGGATAATTACAAAGCTTACAGAAATAAAATGGCCATGGAGTTACCTAGTTTTCCTCTGAGTGTTTTCCTGTATTATTTGTGCAAGCACAAATTGAACAGTCGATGCACAGGAAATTCCACGGAGCACAGTGGCAATTCACTGGACACTGTTAAGAAGGCAAGGTAAGGCCGAGACCAGTTTGGCTCAGTGGATAGAGCATCGGCTTGCAGACTGAAAGGTCCCAGGTTCGATTCCAGTTGGGGGCATGTACCTTGCTTGTGGGCACATCTCCACTGTGGGGCGTGCAGGAGGCGGCTGATTGATGTCTCTCTCTCATCGATGTTTCTGACTTTCTATCTCCCTTCCTCTCTGTAAAAAATCAATAAAATATATTAAAAAAAAGAAGGCAAGGTAAGGAACGCTGTCTAATATCAAGAATGAGAATACACCTCACATAACAGCAGCCATATCATAACAGCATAGGATAATATACTAAGAGATTAATATATTGTTAGGAAAATCATGACTATAACATGACTTATTCATTATTTTCCTAACAATACATTAATCACTCAGTATCTTTCATGTACAATGCTAAATATACAATATTTATTATGTCACCTAATGCCAAGAGCTATTCTTCAGGTAGGGAAACTGAGGCACTGAGGGTGACGCTCCTGAAGTTATGCAGAGAAGAGCCGAGAATGAAAAACCATGCTGTCTCTAACTCCAGAGCCATTATGTCACACAACCACATCATGTCACACCTCATTCTCTAGAGGAGACAACTGAGACCAGAAAAAGAAAGTGACTGGTAAAGGTCATAATGCTAATCAATGTCCTAGCCAGAACCAAAACCCAGGGTTATGCATATTCAGCAATGCTGGTCTGAACTTACCCTGATCAGAAAAGTGTTTTGATAGAAATTCATTGTTCTGCAGCAATGAAGAAACTACTTTTGGGGTCACCGTTCATCCAGGACCCCAATCATCCAGGATCTGAGTAGTGTCCATGGTCTCTAAGAATGGAGCCCCCACAGGATTTTGAGGAGCCTTTGTCCTGGCTGCTCTCCCAGCCTCACTCATGTAAGCCATCTGCAATACTCCCCATCATTCAAAAAAGAGTTCTATCCATTGCTTGGCCTACCCTTTGGTTACCCTACCTTTCACATGCATTACTGCAGTAGCCCCCCGCCCCCCCGGCCTTGTGTTAATGGACATGAAATCCGAAGTGCTGGGCTTTAATTCCATCTCTGCCACCTGCCTTTGCACACTTGGGTTTGCAGGCAAATCCCTGAAAATGTGTATGGAGGGTTTGTCCCCATGTGAAATGATGTGAGTGCTCAATCTAGATTTATTATGCTAATGAATAAACAAAGGAATGAATATTTATTTATTTTAAAACTGCTCAGCTCCTATGTTAGTTGTCACATGCTCAAGTTTATTCCCAGTTACGGCCTTAATCACGAGTAATGTTCTTCATCCTCATTCATCAAAATTCCATCTATCCCTTCAGAGTAATGTGCAAGAAAAAATTCAGCTGTTGAAATTCTAAACCCCAAAGCTGATGGTATTAGTAGGTGGGCTTTTAAGAAGTAGGTAGGACAAAAGAGTGGACCCTTCAAGAATATGATTTAGAATACTGTATATCCTCCTCTGATGAACACGAGCCACGTCCATCCGCTGTGATGCCAGCTCATGTGGGCAGCCTTCCCTAACGATTCCGGCCTCATGAAGCCCAACCTGTTGACAGACTGTTAACCAGGTATGTGACCTTGGGCAGGAACCTTAACTTTTGAAACCCAAATCCCTCAACCATAACATAGAGGTAATTCCTGGGTAGTGGAAAACGAAAGGGTCAGCTCAATAAAAGGTCAACCGCAAATGTTTTGCTCTCCCACTCTGTCTCATCCATTTCTCTGCTACACAGCCTGTCATCGCCCTGTGACCTTCGTGAGGGCACAGATCATGGTTTACAACTCGGTGCACCATTACATGTGCCATAAATTCAGACGAAGTGCCATCTGTGGGCTTGAATGAATTTGACCAAGAAGCATGTCCAGAAGCAGCACTTGGTTGGCTCTAACCTGGGCATACTTTCAGCAACCTGCCTGGACAGTCATTCATTTCACACACATCCTGTCCAGGCACTCGGCCATGCAAATATAAATGACAGAGCATTGACCTTAAGGAATCCGCTGAGAGATGGAGAGTGGGGCATTACAGTTCTGCTCGCAAAGTGTCCCCTGCACTGTAAGGCAGTCCAGCCCCTTAGATATCCCCTTGGGAGAGCAGACAAGTCTCTCTCTTCCAGAACCCAGGTCACAGTGGCTGGGAAGCTTAGATAAGCGAATGGCATGAGAGCATTAGAATCTGCAAACAGTATATCATGGGTCAGCGAACAGCCCAGAGGACAAATTGGCCACCGATTTTCATATGGAAATTGATTATCATGAGGAAACACAGCCATGCCTATCCATTCTCATTTCACCTAGGGTTGCCTTAGTACCGCAAGGGTAGAACCGAGTGACTGTGACAGAGACCATATGGCTCCCAGAGCCTCGACTATTTGCCACCTGGCCTTTTGTAGAAAACGATAGTGGATCTGCTCTATATAAAGGAGATGCTCTATTGTAATTATGAAAATTGTTTTCATCGCCACTTATGGAGAGGTGACATGATGTATGGCAAAAGCTTGGGTTTGTAGCCAATAGTCTTGGTTACAATGTCCTCTCTGCCCTTTGGGAGGTGGCCTCCCTGGGTGGTCTTGATGCATGGGCTCTTTGCTCATTGAACTGGGCTTCCCTCATGGATTTCCTTCTCTACTGAAGGGGCCGAAACCGGTTTAGCTCAGTGGATAGAGCATCGGCCTGTGGACTGAAAGGTCCCGGGTTCGATTCTGGTCAAGGGCATGTACCTTGGTTGTGGGAACATCCCCATTGAGGGTTGTGCAGGAGGCGGATGATCAATGTTTCTCTCTCATTGATGTTTCTGACTCTCTATCTCTCTCCCTTCCTCTCTGTAAAAAAATCAATAAAATATATTAAAAACACTTTTTAAAAAAAGTACTGTAGGGCATGAATAAGAAACAAAGTTTCTACTTGTTTCTCACTTAGGTTAAGACACCATTCCTCCTGTCACTCATGATATTCACTATTCTCCATGTCATCACATTTTATCTCGTTTAGCTCTATTGTGGTATGTATCAATCACAATCAGCTAGGTCTCTTCTTCACTCACTGAAGAATTTGACACCTGGTCACCATCTTTCTTTCTCATCATTTTTGCTCATCTCAACATAGTTGATGAATACAATGATCTGAGGCATAGAATTACATATCTACCTCTACTTTCACTTCCCCACCTTCTATTCTGTCTTGAACCCACTTCAGAGAGGATTGTGTTATAACCACTACAACAAAACTGCAATTGTCAGAGTGACTGGTCATCCCCAGGCTAGCAGAGCTAAAACTCAAATTCAATCATCATCTTAGAATCTCTGGACGAAGTGACACAATTGATTCCTCTATCCTTTTTGGCACCCTGGACTCAGCTGAAGACTTACCTACAAAGGACATTATTAGGGCACTGGAAGTTAATGCTCATTGTCACCTGGGGTCACCTCTGTGGCTCTCAAACAGAACCCACAGCCACTTCTATAGTTTTTCTCTGCTTCCCGAGGATGGAGAATGCACTCCAAGAGTGAGCATCCCAAACAGACCAGGAGGAAGCGGCATTGTCTTTGATGATTTGACCTTGGATGATACATAGCATCAATTTATCCATAGCCACAGGCCCACGTATCAAGGGGAAAGAACATAAATCTCACCTCCAATAGAAAGAGTATCAACAAAACTGTAAGAACAGCTTGTGGGGTAGAAGAGCTTTATGGAGCCTTCTCGCAGAAAACAAGCTTTTCCAGATACATTGGAAAGAACCAACGTCAATTTTGAGATATCCCTGCTAAAAG
This sequence comes from Lasiurus cinereus, assembly GCA_011751065.1. NCBI lineage: Eukaryota > Metazoa > Chordata > Mammalia > Chiroptera > Vespertilionidae > Lasiurus > Lasiurus cinereus. Next base: position 2,903,183 of record JAAGEH010000357.1, read on the forward strand.
TGTGCATTGTGAATCTGAACAGGAAGCACTATTAGACATGTCCAAATTGAGGCACATTTGAAAATAACTGGGCTGCAATAAAAAATGTCAAGAACATGAACTTTAAGGAAAGAATGATGAGTGCTCCACTGAAAAATAGGTTGAAGAGATCTGACAACTAGAGGCACCATGTGATTCTGAATTATACCCTTTCATGGCAAAGAGCACTCTGAGGACAGTTCGAACACTTCCATGGAATTTGAAAATTAGATGGTAATAGTGTATCAAGGTTGCATTCCTGATTTTGATGAGATTATTATTATTATGTAGAAGAAGAAGAAGAATCTTGTTCTTGTTCAGAGGAAATGAATCCTATAGTATTTAGGGGAGAGAGTCTGTCAGGTCAATCACATACCCTCAAAGCTCTTCCTTCTACATTCACAATTTCCAAAAATTCAAGATCGCTTGATAAAAAATTCTTTCTTCTTTGTTTGATTAAGCAAAGCAACAGCTGTATGCCCAAGGCCAGTTATACTAAAACCATCAAGGCAATGGGATCTATCTTCAAACCAAGGAAGTGTGTAGAAAATCTCGACTTCCCTTTGAGTATGCAAAGATCAAATAAAAGGGAAAAATTAAATAAAAACTTAATACAGATGTTTCCTATCAGATTCTTTTGTGGACTTGTTTATTTGTTTATTTGTTTTTATTTTAGTGGGAAGAGAACTCATGGTGCTTTGTAGCCTCCCTAAGAGAAAACAAGACCTATCTCCTAACTAATTTGCACTTTATATTGACTGATATCACAGCAGGCATTTTAGAATGATTAATCCATAATGTGTCATAATGATGTTGGGCTAAAGGACACACACAGAGTCAGGAATTTTTAGCAGTCTCTCTATTTGTGTGATTCTATTTAGACATTTTGCTATTCAAGTCCAGATTATACTCAGACTTTTTCAACTTTGGAAATTACCTTTGCTATGGATAAGTCTGGCTCTTAATTATTCATTAAGTAATTTGTTTTTAAAAAGCCACAAAGTATTTTCATCTTTAAAAAAAAGAACACAATAAGAAGTAAAGATAGTTTGAAAAAAATGAAGAATGATTTTTAAAGACTCCACTCTAACACTCATCTACATAATAAAAACTTAAGTGACCATTATGGTGGAATGACCAGAACAACCAGTTGCTATGATGCAACATTGACCATGAGGAGGCAGGCGCTCAACTGCTGGTCAGTACACTCCCATAGGAGTTAAGTCAGAAGCCAGGCTCATGGCTGGTGAGAGCAGTGGCAGTGACGGAAACCACTCCTGCCTCCACAGCAGCACTAAGGACCAGCGAGCAGGTTGGCGGTAAGGAGTGAGAACTCCCAGACTGCAAGGGGGAAGTCCAACTGCTGACTTGGGCCTGCTCCTCGGGGACATCCCCTAAGTGGTCGCTGGACTGCGAGAGGATGCAGGCCCGGCTGAGGAACGACCCCCCCCCCAGTGCACAATTTCATGCACCGGGCCTCTAGTTCAATAAAATGCAATCATATAAGACCATGGACAAGGAGAAGACATAAGACATTGATGCCACAGCTGCTGCTGAGCAAGGTGATGGGGAGAGCAATGACATGCTTAAATGGCAGTTGTTAAGTCATCTTCAGTATTATTTATATTGACATTTTTAATATGAAGTGGCTATGAGAAAATTTATTATTTGCTAATTATGGGTGGTGAGCCCTGAAATATCCTTTGAGTGATTCTCTAAGTTGTCTGTGTCTGACCTCCTTTTGTCTAGACAATCTTCATCCTTCTCAAATCTAAGAAGGGGAGATGTGTGGGTGGACAACTCTATCCTAAAATTCATATGAAATCACAAGTTACTGAGAACATCCAAAACAAACTTAACTAACACAGTTGGGGAATCAACACTTTCTGATTTAAAAACTGACTACAAACCTAAAGTAATCTAGACAGTGTACTGAGATAGAGGATTAACATATGTAACAGAATAAGAATGTCCAGAAATAAATCCTTCCATTCATATTCAATTGAATTTCAACAAAGGTGCAAAGTCCAATAGAGAAAGAACATTATTTTCAACAGATGGTCTTAGGACATGTGCAGTAGCATTAAGTTACACTTCCATCTCACAACACACACAAGACTTAACTTGAAATTTACTATAGGTTTAAATAGAAAAGTAACAGCCATAAAATAACTAAACTAAAGCATAGGTATAACCCTAGCCGGATTGGGTCAGTGGGTAGTGTTTGCCTGAGGACTGAAGGGTCTTAGGTTCGATTCCGGTCAAGGGCATATATCTTGGTTGCATGCTAGATCCTCGGCCTTGTCGGGGCATATGAGGGAAACAATCGCTGTCTCTTTCTCACATAGATGTTTCTATCTCTCTGTCTCTCCCCCTCTCTTTCTTTCTCTCTAAAAACCAATGGAAAAATAACCAAAAAATAAAATAAATAAAAATAAAATACGTTGTAAATGTTCAGAACCTTCAGTTGTGAGGATGTTTTTGGTACTATGATTTCTTAGGTACAAGAGCAACAAATGAAGAAATAAATTACAAATCATCAACATTAAAAATAACAGAAAGCTTTTGTGATACAAATCACACCATTAAGAAGTGATAAGGCAATTCACAGAATAGGAGAAGATATTTGCCAACTATATATCTGATAAGAAACTTCTAAGTACAATATTCGAAGAACTCCTCAACTCAGTATAGCCAGCAAAAGAATTTAAAAAGGGGAATGGATTTAAATTGGGCAAATATTCTGGACATCGTAAGTTATTAAAATGCAAATAAAACACTAAAGGGATACCCCTTCTTACCACCTGTCTGACTGCAGTCATAAAGACAGAGTTAAATGTGGGTGAGCATGGGGAGGAATGTAGACATTCACACACTGTTGTTGGGAATGTACATGATGCAGCCACCTTGAAAAACAGCTTGGCAGTTCCTTGAAATGTTAATCATAATTACCAAGCAACCCAACAATTATTTTCTAGGTTTATATCCAACAGAAAGAAAAAGCAAACACCTACATAAACACTTGTACACAAGTGTTCATAGCAGCATTATTCATAATGACCAAAAAATAGAAACAATCCAAATATCCATCAACTGATGAATGGATAAATAACATTTGATATATTCATTCAGTGAAAGGTAAATTGGCAATAAAAAGAAATAATGTACTGGTATATGCTGCAACATGGATGAACCTTCAAAAAATTATGTTAACTGAGTCACAAAAACTCACATATTGTATGACTCCATTTCTATGAAATGTCCAAATCTCTATAAAGATGGAAGGGAGATTACTGGCTGCCTAGGGCTGTAAGGAAAATGACTGTTAATGGCTGTGGAATTTATTCTGAGGGAGACAAAAATGTTCTGAAATTACATTGTGGTAATGGTTGCACAACCCTGTGAATATACTGAGATAGATTGAATGATACACTTTAAAAAGGTGAATTGTATGCTATCATATATATATATATATATATATATATATATATATATATATATATATA
>JAAGEH010000357.1:2906806-2923934 GCA_011751065.1 Lasiurus cinereus
GCCCCTCAAAGGACTCTCCCACCCCTATCAAGAGCGGGCTGCCAGACAAACACCCCCTTCAATCCCCCCACCAGCCCCATCCCTTGATCAGCATGCCCTGTCATGATAGGCCCACAGCCCCTCCCCCCCAGTCGGCCCGTCTCTGATCACACCCCATACCCTAATACGGGGGGTGGGGCTGGCCAGTCAACCTCCTGCAGCCTCTTCCAGGCTGGCCATGTCCCTGATGGGCCCCCACCACCTTAATAAGCCCGCAGCCCCTCTCCCCACCCGACCCCACCCCAGACTGGTCCCCCCATTAGGGATAGGATAGGCTAGCCAACAACCCATGACCCCCTCCCCCAACTGCTCTGGCCCTGATCAGCCCCAATCAGGATGAACTGGCAGGCCAACATCCTGCCATCTCCTCCTCCTGACAGTCCCAGCCCCAATCTGCCCTAATTGGGGCCAGGCCAGCCAGACCCCACCTGTGCACAAATTCATGCACTGGGCCTCTAGTATTCCAATAAAAACATTTAAAAACCGTTGTAGTGAGTGGCCAGAATGGATCATCGATATTAATGAAAAACAAAGAGAAGAAGTCCACTCTCATTAGCAACAGGTTAGTACAGCTTAGTCATTAAGACTAAATAAACCAAATGGAATAGTTTAGCAAACTTCTAACACCTTAGGGCTCCTTCATGCCTGGAGCTTTGTTGAACTCAAATGTCACTTCTTTGAAATCTGCTGGGAAGTCCAGAAAAATTGGGCTTTTCCTGAGGCCGTTCTCCATTCATAAATTTCTGTCCTTCGAGGTGACTCATGCCCTCTGTTCCTCTGCACCTGTGGCTCAACCATATTATATCCAGAAGGATAAGTGAGTTATGGCTTCAAGTACTGTTTGAACACTGATGGCTTTTAACCATGCATCTTCCACTGGACCTCTTCCTTAAACTTCAGGTGTGCATGCATTTGGACATCCATTGGACATCTCGAGCTTGACCTTTTGATCCCCCAAGCATTCTCTCATTGCCTTCCCCATCTCAATAATGGCAATCCCATTCTTCTAGATTCTCAGACAAAGCTTTCTGAGTCACTCTTGATTCCTCTCTTTTCTCACTCCCCACCTTGTATTCACCAGAAAATCCTACTGGCTTTACCTTCAAAATATATTCAAACCTGGTCATATCTCCATTCTCCAATCCCACCTCCTCCTCCAAGCCAGCCTTCTGTACTACCTAAAACCTTGGAAAATCCACCACGAGTGCCTTCCTGTTCTGTCCCAGCTCCCACCCCCCTCATGCCTTTCAGTGTGTTCTCAATGCAGCCACCTGAATGATTAGTCTGACACATGTCACATCTCAGGCCTCATGTGCTGGCCTCCCCATGCCCTTCACACTACAGCCAACAGCCTTTAAGTGTCCACAGTTGACTCAGACAGACTTCTGTCCCCTCTCTGGTCTCTTCCCCTAGTAATTCCCTCCATCCATTCCAGCCACTGCCTCCTAGCATCCTGTGGAAAACAAAGTGTCCTTTTTTTAGGTATCCCTATGGTTAGTATCCTTTCTTCCTTCACCTCTTTACTCACATTTTACTTTTTCTATGTGGCCTCCATCTTTAAAATTGAACTCCCAATATTTCTGGTCTTCCTAATTTCATTGATTTTTCTCTTAGCAGTCATAACTATCTTTATATTTTGTAATATATACAAATAGGAGTAAAACTATCTGTATACATAATATATTCACGCATACATATATGGTTTTCTATATATTTAGCAAATTTTTATATAAATATCTGTATTTTTAGTTATATTTAATACATTATAAATAAATTATATCCATGCATTTTTATATATTTTACTTATTCAGATAATTTACCATTCACTTTACTTGTTCATCATGTTTATTGTCTGCCCCCAACTCCACCTCAGAATGCACAAGCCTGGTGAGGGCAGAAATACATGCTGGTTATGTTTCCTGCTGGATCCTCCAGGCTGAAAACAGGAGCTGGAAGCTAAGGTGTCCAAGCGATCTAATTAGTCACTTCTGTGCACACCTCATTGGGCACAGCCCTATGACACAGGCCCTGATCTAACTGCAGTGGAATCCAGGGATCCAGAGAGGCAGAGAGGGCTCCTGACCTCCAGCCTTCCTGCCACATCCAGGATGTCAGGATAAGAAGTGCCGGTCCCACCTTCTCTCCAGCCACTGGCCCGCCCTGCACCCAGCACGTATGGGCTGTGCTGGGACACCCCTCCTGGTTCATTCCTCCAGGATGAGGCACTTTCCTGCCATTTCCCCTCACGTAGGAGGCTCTCTAAGGCTACCCTTGTATCTGTCACTTTGACCCTCACCCAGGCTGTCTCCCAGTTAGAGCAGCCGTGCCAGGAACCACAGCCAACAACAGCCTGTCCCTCCTCTTTGGTGAGGAAAGCACCATTTCCTTCTTCAAATAAAGGCAGGTTCATTTCCCATTACCAAGTTGGCAGCTCCCCAAGTGCTCCCACAGAGGCACCCCTCTTTGCGGTGCTCCCCGGACCTCTCCCAGCTCAGGACTCCCTCATGCATGCAGCTGTGTTGGCCAACTTCCTGGTGTCGAAGGCCCTAGAAGCTTCAGCCACCTGAGGAGCAGAGCGCAAACAGAGGAGGCCAAAGCCACCACAGGTTATGAACTCGCCTACTCCGAGTGATGGAGATGGGAAACTGTTCATTTCCCCTCTGTTTACATTTGCTGCACTCTGGTCATTCCAGTCTCCAAGAGATCTCTTCTCGGCTGTTCCTCAAGGAGACTAGCATAGTGCCTGGCACACGGTAGGAGCATGATACTTATTTGTTGCATGATTGATATGCATGCGGGGCTGTGCTATGGGTGCAATGAATGCACGGTCATGTTTATCTGTAGAAGGGATTCATGCATGATCAATATTACCCTTGTATTCTGCTGATAAGACACAGGAATTCGCAGAGGTAGGATAATGGGCCTAAAGTTCCAGAGATAGTAAGTGACAGAGCTGGAAATGGGACCAGGTCTTCATGCAGCCCATTTTCTTACTCTTCCCATGAACCCATGGTTTGGGAAGTCAGCATGCACTCCTGACTAGTGCCCATGACATGACCCTGATCTGCCTGCTGGAGTTGCTCAGTGTGAGCAGAGCTGCGATGCTTCACTCAGGACCCAAAGAGAGGGGTCTGACAGTGCCCTTCCTGCACTCTTACAGAAGAGAGGTATCTCCCACCTCCACAGGTGCCTCCCCGCCCCCCACAGCCATGTGAGCCCCATAGCCACCGACATCTCCCTGCTCATCTATAGAGAGACAAACTCTGACTGCGCTGGTCATAGTGTTTGGATTGGACCCGGCATTTAGCACAGGCCAACCCCTGAGACATTTAGTCTTTTGTCTCAGGCCTCAGAGCAATCCTCAGGAAGGTTTTATTTTCATCTCTGTTATTCTGTTGCAGGTCAATGCCTCCCTCAAGGTCAAACATATGGAGGTGTCTGATAGGAATGTCTATCCACATCTGTCTAATAGCAGAGGCTGGGGTCACCGTGTGGACTCCAGAGACCATCTCCAGAAATGTACATGTACGTGAAGAAACATGTAGAGACACGTGTGGACATCCCTCCAGCTTTGACTCTTGGGAGTTGTCTAGTCTCTTTTCAAGATACAATTCCTCAGCTGACAATTACTAAAACAAGCAAACAAACAAACAAAAACACACACAAACAAACAAAGACCACCACACAGACCCTAACTAAGTGACTGAGTCAATGGAAATGCTGATAAGGAACATCATTGTTTTGAACTTTTTTAAAAATATATTTTATTGATTTTTTACAGAGATGAAAGGAGAGGGATAGAGAATTAGAAACATCGATGAGAGAGAGACATGGATCAGCTGCCTCTTGCACATCCCCTACTGGGAATGTGTCCGCAACCCAGGTACATGCCCTTGACCGGAATCAAACCTGGGACCTTTTTCAATCTGCAGACTGACACTCTATCCACTCAGCCAAACTGGTTTCAGCTGAACTTTTTTTTTTTTTTTAATGCTACTTACTTTACTGATTCAGAAGAGCTTAGTGGTCAGAAGCACTGGCTTTGAAAGAAAATGTCCAGTTGATAGTTCCATTCCGGCATATGCATGCTTGTGCATCCATCCTGGAGAAGTAACTCTTCTGTTCTGGCCCAGAGTTCTCCTCTGTCACACCAGGAAATAAATATCTACATCAGAGACCTGGGTTGAGGAGTACAACACATAACGAGATATATAGGCAACGTACCCAGCATGGTGCCTGACGCATGAAGCCTTGAATAAATGAAAAGTGTTCTTCAGGTTAAGTGACCAGCTTTGAAAAGATCACTACAGGTGTGTTGTTATTATCATCCTTAACTGTGATGATGTTTGGATCGTGTGTTTCCTTCATTCCAATGGTGGAGTAAGACTATGTATATGTGAGGGAGGGGAAAATGTCAAGATCAGACACAGTGCTTACTCTGAGTTTGGAAGAGGCCACGGTGAGGTTGCAGCCCAAGGACCAAAACCATGCAAAAAGCATCAGCATCTTCCTCAAAAGGCAGAAGCCATGTAAGCAAGCCCCTGCCTGGAGATGAATATTTGTCTCATGGAGCAACAGAGTGTCTACTTACATATTACTTTATATAAAGCATGATATTAATTACTTTTGTTGCCAACTTTCATTTTTAAAAGTGTCTTGTTTGTCCTGGCTGGTAGGGCTCAGCTGGGTTAGTCATTGTCCATTGTCCTTTGTTTCCAATTCAATTCCTAGTGAGGGCACATGCCTGGATTGTGAGCCCATCCCCTGTGTAAAAGGCAGCCAAATTGATGGTTTGCTATCACATTGTTTATCTCTCCCTCTCCTCCCTTTCTAAAAATCAACAAAACACTACTTTTCAAAAAGTGTCTCGTTTGCACAATAATTATGTGGTCACGTAAAGTACTACCTCTGTTTACCCACGAGTTGAGGCACTTTGAAATATGTTGTAAAACTGTCCATAAACCCAAGGTAAACCTTCCGCACCAAAGCAATAATTCTGCCACAGTGATTGAGCAACAAATATGGGTCTGAGTTTCCTGGTGGCGAGGGCAAAAGTATTACATGATCCTCATGTTTAGAAATGAAGGAGATACGGAGTGTTTTTAAAAGCGATTCTGTGCATGGGACTTTCTGTTGGGGAGACGGTTTCTAAGCTTTCTGCTCCTCTCTTCTGCTGGCTATTGGCATGCATGAAAAAGTTTGGTAAATTGAAGGAACTGGCCACAGAAATTTAGTTCTATGATATTCCCTCGGGTTCACACAAATGTAGAAACGTCAAATGAGTTGTTGTCACATATACAGCAAACACCTTGTGTGGAATGATAAATCTGATTCAAAATAGGAGAAAAAAGTAGCTGTTATTTATCCTGGAGGATCCATGAGAATCCCAGTATCAGGTGCTGGCTGTTGTTTCTTTCATCTGTATCCGTGCAGGTTCCTTGGAAGGCAGATGTGGGAGGCAAAATCTAAAAACCCATCTGAAACATCCATCGGTGGAATACAATTCAGCAATTAAAACAAATAAACTAGATTTCTACCCATCAACAAAGACCTTTAGAAAACATCATCATGTTCAATGAAATCTCAGCTAATTACAGAAAAATAAACATTGGAATACTGATGTTTGTATACAATTTTAAGCACATCAGCATCTGGTTTATGGATCGAGGCACAAATATTTGACTGACAAATTACACGTGGAATTCATCCTAATCTTTGTCTCTTGGAAAGGAGGGGATGATGCAGGATGGGACTAAGCAGCAAACATTCACCTCATAGAAATATTATATTACCAACAACCATGGGTGAAGCAAATATAAAAGGTTAATAGCTGTTAAATTAAGAAAGACAGGTACACAGATAGTTGTTAAATTATTCTCTTTTTGTTCCCGTGTCTTTCAATGTTTGCATAAAGCATGAAAGCACACCTGTTTGGTAGGTTCATATTGAGAGCCCGGCACGACTGCTCTGAGACACTTGTTACATCCTAATCTCCAGAACAGAGAAGGATTTCTCCACCTGCCACAGATCACATGGCTCTGGCCACCCCCCATTCCAGAGGGGACCTCAGTCCTGGGAGAGTTCAGAGGAGCACCATGGAAGAAAGTCTTCTGAGCTTTTGAAAAGCCCAGGAATATTTTAAAGCTATTTTGAAGCAGCTGGGTTGCTATTGTAACTGCATCCTAGATCAAGAATTTGGGGGGAAGCTTCCTTTTGTAGAACCTCTAAAATAATAGGTAAGGTTTGGTTAAGTCAATGCGTTGGGCTCTTGGCAAGTACTTAGTCAATTTTTCAAAGCAGCAATTGTTCACCATACCCAGATTTTCCTGATTCTGAGCCCCAATTGCCTGTGGAAGGAGATACACATGTTGAGAAACTAAAATCATCAGGTTGTCATTCATCCTTTTGAGGAAAACTGGGATATGGGATGGGTATTCCCATTTTGGGCATGTAGGTGTGTATCTGCCAATGATATGGATACATCAGAACATGTCATCTTCTCCCTGGAAAGGACCACCTTGCCTGTTATCAAATTTATAAACATGGCTATGTTTTATTCACTCTCCAAACCATATGTGATCACCTCCATAAAGCTCCATCCTCTCCTACCCAGTCCCCAGGTTTGGCTAGAGGATCCATAACAGCCTGTAAATGTCTCCTTTTTAAAAAAATATTTTTTATTGATTTTTTTTTACAGAGAGAAAGGGAGAGGGATAGAGAGTTAGAAACATCGATGAGAAAGAACCATCAATCAGCCGCCTCTTGCACACCCCCTACTGGGGATGTGCCCACAACCAAGGCACATGCCCTTAACCGGAATCGAACCTGGGACCCTTCAGTCTGCAGGCTGACGTTCTATCCACTGAGCCAAACCGGTTTCGGCGAATGTCTCCTTCTTAATAGTCCTCAGCTGGCTCTTTTCTGTTGGCGGTGGATATGTGAGCGCCAACAGAAGGTTGTTTTTTAAAATTTTTTGAATATTAACAGGTTTTTCCAAAGTCATTTGACAGTCACCCATGCATATATTGATTGTATTGCGTTTCCTTTTATCTTTATGTAGCATTAAAGGAAAGGAAAATTCCAAATCGCTTGGGTAGAGATAGATACAGAAAACTGGCCTGACGATACCTATCTCAGGACATGACCCCTGACCCCCGCTGAGCAGTGGCTGTGACTGATGGACCAAGGGTGAGCACATGACAAAAAAAGGCAAGGCATTCTTCAGTTGACCTCTGGTCCATGGCCAGAGCTGACACGAATAGTAGTTAGCATTTCTTTATGGCTCAGGTACCAGACCAAGCATTAGCCGGACATCCTCCAATTATTTCCTCACCACCTTGCAACGGGGGTTAAGCACCATAATTAGACCCACATGACTAGGAGAAAATTGGGATCCGGAGAGTTGAGCAAGTTGCTTAAGGTCACCGAGTTAATAAAAGCGGGAGCTGCATTTTTATCTGAGGCTGGTTGAACTCCAGAGCCAGAGTCATATGTCCCTGTGTGAAAAAGATGAGTCGACATCAAACTCCTCTCTCACAAACGTGGGATCTGGCAACATGGAGAGACCGTAGCTCTTGTAATGGGGCCAGAAGCTGAGAGGCAGCCTTCAGCTACAGTCCTGCCCAGGGAGACAGTGAGCCATCCGCAGTAAATGAGGCAAGCAAAGACAGGCTGAGGCTGGGGACATGGGAACCGAGAGGATGAGCAGGGGGAGAACCAAGCCCCTCACAAATGGGCATTGAGAGGATCCAAGAGTTTATGCAGCTGAGAGGGTCCTGGGGCCCTTTTGAAGTTTCTATCCCCCCTCTATGAGGATTCACCCTGGTTCTTCTAAGATTTCTGTGTCTTTTATTGTCCACCTGTATGCATTATTCTTTTAAAAACTCAGCATCAAAGAGAACCAAAGAGCACAGAAGAAATTCCTACGTCATTGTACGTAAGACTTTCATACCCGTGAGGCAGTCTCACTATCTTGTCTTACAACTGAGGAAACTATGGCTCAGAAAGATCAAGTTGCTTGCCCAAGATCATAGTTCCATTGTAAACGTGACTGACTTTGAGACCTTTTGTTTCAGCTTCCACAATGTGTCCTAGGAATGACGTCATGCATAGGATGCCAGGCATATGTGGGGGAGATAGATGCTATGAGATGGGCAACCGGGATATATTTGCTTCTTCCTCAGAAAGCAGGCAGGAATCTGATCATGAGAGTCATGTCACTGTGGCTGATGGGAACTGGGTCTATTCAAGAGTGGATAGAGCATGTGTGTGTTTGGGAGGGGGGCGTGGAGAGGGGTTGTTGCAGTGTAAGCACATGTTTGTGTGTGTCTCTGTGGAGGTCCCCGATGCTTATGCTGGTGAATGTATTCATATACTTACATGTGCACACATATGATACATGTGGGGGTCTTCCTTTTTTATTAACACCACCAATCAATGTAATGCATATCAATACAACAAAGTGGGAAAAGGGGAACTTTAACACGAGAAGAAGCATTTATGAAAAAATACAGCTAACATGACATTCAGTGGAGAAACTAAAAATGTTTCATGTATGTTCAGGCAAAGACAGGTTGCTCAGTTTCACCACTGGTATATATTTTGTACCAAGAGTTCTAACCAGAGGAACTTGAGAGTAAAAAGATAAAATACAAACAAACTGGAAAGAAGTGAAATTATATCTAAAATTATATCTTTCTGAAAAAAAATTGCAGACAGAAATTAAAGAACTGGATAAATGAAAAGACATCTGTATTCTTGGGTAGGGAGGCTTAGAGATGCAATGGAATTCCCATCAAAATTCTAATGCCCCTTCCATTTTTGACAGAAATGGAAAACCTTGTTCTCAAATTGTGTGGGATTGCAAGGGAACCCAAACAACCAAGGAAAGAGAAGAACGAAGTCAGAGAACCTGTGTTTTCCAATTTCAGATCTTACTACAAAGTTAATGATTAAAACAATTTGGTATTGGCATCAGGATGTACCTTTACTCTTGGGACAGAATTAAAATCCCATAAAATGTGTGTGTGTGTGGGGGGGGAGGGGTTAACTGTCAAAGAAACTTCGTGATTAACAAAAAGAAAATATATTTAAAAAAATAAAATTCCCCATTAGTCAAGATCTGGCCTAACTCTCTCTCTCTAAGGTTTTGCTTTTTGTGTTTCTTTTAGATATTTTTTACTGATTTCAGAGAGAAAGGAAGAGGGAGAGACAGAAACATCAATGATGAGAAGGAATCATTGGCTGCCTCCTATACATCCTCTACTAGAGATTGAGCCCACAACCTGGGCATGTGCCCTGAGCTGGAATCGAACCATGACCTCTTGGTTCATAGTACATACAACTCAGGGACTTGTTTTTAAAGGATGCATCAACTTTGCATCTGCCCGGATCACAGCTTAGATTAGAGGCAGAAATGGCTTATTTCACTGACCTTGAGCTTTCTAGGGCTTTTTATGTCCCTGCTGAGATGTTCAACTGTAAAAGAATTAGGAAAACTTCCAGGGATCCTTTATAAACATCTAAGAAAATAAAATACAGTGACATCCCTGTCACACACACAAGGCTTGCTACTCACAAGTTCTTTCATGTCTGCAGTGTGATTTGACCCACATCACAGCAGGCATTTGAAACCGGAAGAAACTGAGGCTGAGGAGCTTGAAGCTATGCCCCAGGGGCACCTGCCAAATGCCAGGGCAGAGACACAGAAGTTTAAACCCACCGGGCCTTCCTTCTTGAAAATGGGCCCCTTCATTTACGGATTCACTGTCCAGGAAACCACCCTCTCCTCATTATTTTTAATGAGTTTGTTCCCAAGAGTTTTATGTATCTTTTGGAAATGGCTGCTTTTCATCCTTCCTGGCAAGAAGGTCTCTCTTATCTCTTTATTTCGTCCCTATGGCCTGCGGAGACGGCCCTGCCTGCCTGGCACCTCCTCTGCCCCTGCGGCTCCTAAGAGCCTGGCCTGGCTTCTGTGACCAGGGCAGCCTTTATCCAAGCCGAGGAATGCCCAGGTTCCACCTGCCAGGAAAGCATTCCCACGCGAGCCCCTAGTGTTGGCTGCAAAGTTCTCTTATAATGTAATTGCACTCTGGGTGCATAGGAAGTCAGTTTAATCGCCTTATGATTATAGCTCTTACACCAGGATAAAACCTAGAAAATATTGACAAAGTGATCACAGACAAAACTTTGAAACCATTAGAAATCACATGATCAAGATCAGACGCACATGTGTCGATGTCATTTTGCTGAAACTAAAAGCCATGTATGCTTTGGCAAAACGTGTGTGTGCGTGCGTGTGTGTGTGTGTGTGTGTGTGTGTGTGTATGTTCTGTCTTCATCACCTTGATGTGATTGAAAATTCAATTATTCCAACATTTGTCTCTGCTCAACTTACAATTGTAAGTTGTGATAGTATTTGTTTTTTTTATTTAAATTAAATGCATCTTTTCCAGGTTAAATTCTACTTCTGTTATTTCTCCACAACTAAGGTGATTCTAGTTGATGGCAACACAATTCAAAAGGAAATAAACATGTGGAAGAAAATTGCTTGGAGATATCATCATAAAATAATTCTCCAGATGACCTACAATGATGGAAATTCTTTGAAAATTATCTTTGAACTTATCACAAAAGGTACTCTTTACAAACTGATAACCGGCCATGGCTGGTTTGGCTCAGTGGCTAGAGTGCCAGCCTGCAGACTGAAGGGTCATGGGTTCAATTCCAGTTGTAGGCTCCATCTCTGGCCCCTCATGGGGCACATGCAGGAGGCAACCAATCAATGTGTCTCTCTCACATTGACGTTTCCCTCTCTCTATTTCTAACCCCCCTCTCTCTAAAAATCAATGGAAAAATATCCTCAGGTGAGAGTTAACAAAAACTGATAACCTACAGCAAACTCAAGAACAATAGTAGAAGAAAAGCAGCACTAGGAAAATGAATTTTGAGGTGTGTGGATTCCCGGAGACTAAAATAATTTGGGTACATAGACACTAGGGACTGGGAAGGCACTTTCCAATAAATTATCTTATGAAATATGCAAAAAGCCATGTGACCCTATTTTATTGCCACTTGCTTATCATTCCCTGAGAAGGACGAGAACATGTCCAACATAAAAAAGCTGGTTGACACAGACAATTGGGTGGTGAAGGCCTGGGGTGGGGGTGGGGCTGGCTAGAAGGGGTCAATGGGGGTGGGGAGAGGACATATATAATACTTTTTAATGATACAGATTTTTTTTTTTTGAAAAACACTAAATGACATAAGATCCAGAATGAGAGCCAGATTTTCCAGCTCAAAGAGTGCAGTGCAGATAAAGGAGATTCCAGAGGTCAAGTATAGTTGCTCAGCAGAGGGGTGGGAGCTATTAAAGGACTTTCTAGAAACTCTTAGGTCTCACCTAAAGCTAGAGCCCAGAGATTTAGCAGGGCTCTTTAAAAGGAGCTAATGTGCCTGCCCCTCCCCCCCCCCCCCCCCTACCCCCCCGCCCGGGGGGGTGAGGATGGTAGGAGAAAGGTCCGGATGCTAAACATGAACCAGGAAGACTCTGGAAACAAGGGCTAGCAATAGGCTACTCGGTTGCACTTTGAGAAAAACATGCCTGAAGGGGCAAGACTTGGGTCCCATTCTTTTTTATTTTGTTATTGTTTTCAATATTACCTTTATTAGTTTCAGCTGTACAGCAGAGCGGTGAGATAATCATATACTCTACAAACTTTCCCCTGATGCTCCCATTACCCATCTGGGCCCATACATACTTATCATAAAGGTTCAGTGGTACCTTGAGATATGAGTGCCCTAACATGAGATTTTTGAGATACGAGCCGTCGAGCGAGGGATTTTTGCTTTGAAATACGAGCAACATTTGAGATAGGAGTCATCGTGCAGATTGGCCAGCCGCATACGACCCACCAGTTTACCGCAACTTGAGCGTCTCATAGTTTCCCACGCCTCAAGGTTACGGAACGAATTAAACTCGTATCTCGAGATACCACTGTATGGACTATATTCCCTATGCTGTACTTCACGTCCCCATGACTATTTTTTTAAAATATATTTTATTGATTTTTTTTTTTTACAGAGAGAAAAGGAGAGAGATAGAGAGTTAGGAACATCGATGAGAGAGAGACATTGATCAGCTGCCTCCTGCACAACCCCTACTGGGGATATGCCCACAACCAAGGTACGTGCCCTTGACTGGAATCGAACCTGGGACCTTTCAGTCTGCAGGCCGACGCTCTATCCACTGAGCCACACCAGTTTCGGCACCCATGACTGTTTTGTAACTGTCAATCTGTACTTCTCATCCCTTCAGCTTTTCCACCCAGTTCCCCAAACCCCCTCTGTGTTTATGAGTCTGTTTCTATTCTGTTTGTGTTTCTGCTGTTCTGTAGAGTCCACATATTAGTGCAATCATAAGTTATTTCTCTGCCTTTGACATATTTCACTTCCCATAGCTTGGTGTCCCATTCTTGATCTGCCCCCAGCTCTCCAGCGTGAAAATCTAGAAAAAAAGGAGCTCAGCTTCTGGAATAGAAGGCTTTGAAGATCTTTGAAGATCTGCTCTAGAAAGTGTGAAGATACTGGCAACAACTGGCAAGCCTACCTTTTTAACGTAATGGGTTTCAATAATCAAAATAATTCTTCAAGAAAAATGTCTGAGTCCGGTAAGAATGGAGAGCATGGGTTTGAGGAGGGGGTTTTCTCCAAACATTTCTCCTCCAGAGCCTGTCATGGAACCTCAGGCCGGGCATGGCGGCTCTGTGGGCTCCTTCCCCCTGGCTTCACCTCGTCTCCACCTCTGTCTCCACCGACCCTTGCGTTGTTGGCTTTATTTTGCAGGAGAAGAGGGTGGACCACTTACCCACCGCTACCCAGCGCTCTCTGGGGTTTGAATGCAGACCTCTCTGGCTCCACGGGCTGTGTATACTGTATCCACCAGAGAAAGCAGCCTCTGAGCAGCGAGCACCCGCCACCTCTTACCAAAACTACAACAGTGACAACAACAGCACAAGACAGCTTTGCCCAATAAAGGCCTCTCTCTCAGCCACATGTCACTGGGGATATGACCATAACACACACGTAATGATAATGCAAGTTAATCACATGCAGTCATGTTCTGAGTTGGAAGTCTCTTTGACTCATGCTCCTGTGATCATTATTCTCAGGGACAATGCAAGTGTTCTTCTTGATGGCTTCAGCAACATCTCCCTTTAATATCAGTGGACAGTTACGAGTATCTAGAAGGTTCTCAGCCCAGCATGTTAGAAATGCTTTAAGAAGTGACTTGTGGAGAAGGCACTCAATATGCGTGCATGTATGCAACTTTCATGTCTGAAGTTACATTCTAAGTGTATGTGAGTACCATTTCATGAACCCATGGAAGAATGGTTTCTAGATGTGTAACCTGGGCCCTCAAATCTGAGCACTGAGATAATGGAATTCACAGATTACGTGGTTAGTCACCCAGGGTGGTGGATTCCGTGTTGGTGTGCTGTGGGCATCGCAGGCAATAAGTGAACAAAATACAGTCTTTGACAGAGTCCCAAAAGGCGAATGTCTTTCCCACGGGCAGTAAAGGTAACTTGCCCACCTCGGACAAACAGATCTCATCAGGACTTTTGGGATTCCTCCAAAGCTTTGGGAACATGGTCATTCTGGAAGGACTTCTGCTTCAAAAGTGAACTCCCTCAGCGTGAGAAACCATTAACCACACCCTGGTATGCATGTATGTTCGTGTTTTCAGCAACATGAGCCCAGGGAATTAGTTGCCCTAATCTAATAGCCAGAGTTTAGATTCAGATGGACTTCTGAAATGATGTCCTCAGAAAACTGGCTCCTAACAGTCACCCAAATGGCGACCTTCTAATTACACGGTTAAGGTTCGGAGAGGTTTGCACACTTAGGTCTGAGACCCAGATCTGGTTAAGGCAGAGCCCATTGACAATCTGTTTGTGTATTTATTTCCCAAGCATCCCTGAACAACGGCTGGTTCAGAAGCTGAGGATACAGTGAACTGGGGAGACAATAGTACCATGCTCTGA
The DNA here is from genome assembly GCA_011751065.1 of Lasiurus cinereus. Classification (NCBI taxonomy): domain Eukaryota; kingdom Metazoa; phylum Chordata; class Mammalia; order Chiroptera; family Vespertilionidae; genus Lasiurus; species Lasiurus cinereus. The sequence goes on from JAAGEH010000357.1 coordinate 2,920,891, forward strand.
ATCAAACTTCCCAGGTTCAAATCTCAGCAAGTCCACCTATGAAATATGGTACCTGAGCTCCATGATCTGAAAAACAAGGATGAACAGTGCACCTGCTTCTTAAAATTGTTGTCGTAATTAATTGATATGATATATGTGAAATCCTTAGTGTCTAGCATACTGTAGTGGAAACTCCATGAAGAGACTAGAAAAGTATTAATTTGGGAATATTGGGGGGCCTTCCTCTAGTGAGAAGACTACCCTTGCTCTGGCCTTGCTCTCCCTTTTATTGAGACTTTGGGACACACCCACAGCCTTTAGGCTTGAAATTTCAAGAACAAAAATACAAAAGACAATCAGAGGTGGAGGCCCCTTCAGCTAACAAGGTCTCCACTAAATAGTGAGTGGTCAGAACAATTGAGGTTGTTGATTAGCCTTCTGGGCTTCCTGTCTACATCTTTCTATCAGTGAAACAATGTTCAGTTTCAGGTACTGTAGGCAATTGATATATCTGAGCTCTCATTAACATCAATATCATCATCATCATCATCATCATCATCACTATCATCATCATATGTTCCATGATAAAGTTAAATACAAGGCTTTAAATAAATACTCAGGTAAGAAGTTTCTAATCTAACCTGGGAAGCAGAGCTAGAGTTGGAGAAAAAGAACAAGGAAGGTGTACCCGGCTGAACAATGACCTCTGAAATATACTGGCCCTAAAGCCTGGAACCTACAAACGTTCCTTTATTTTGCTACAGGGGCTTTGCAGATGTGAGTAAGTTAGGTCTTTAGATGGAGAGATTATTCTCTATGATCCAAGTAGGCTTACATATAATCGCAGGCAATGTTAAGGGAAGCAGAGGGAGATTTGACATGAAGACACATACAAGAAGGTTATGTAAAGGTGAGCCAGAGAGAGACATTTGAAGATACTAGCCTTGAAGATCATAGCACTGTGGAATGCATCCCCCAGAAGCTCGGACATATTCTCCATTAGGACCTGCAGGGAACATGGCCCCTGCCACCTTGATGTGGGCTCAGTGACACTGATTTCAGACCTCTGCCCTCCAGAGCTGCAAGAGAATAAACATGATGTGTTAAACCACCAAGTCTGCAATCTCTGTGACAGCAGTCACAGGAAGCTCACACAGAAGGCTTCCTGGAAGAGGGGGTTTTGGAGATGGATAGACCAGGATGAGTAAAAGGCAGCTGAGAAATGGGAGGGAGAGATTTGGGACACAACAGGAGCATCTCTGAAGGGGCTCTGAGCTCACAAGTTTGTAAAGCTGGGGGGAGGCATATCCCCACAGGAGCTGCAAAGCTGAGGCAGAGAAGGGAAGTAAAAGATGATCAAACCTTTGAGATAAAGTTTATTCTAAATACGTGGCATCAGAGCCCATCAAATGAAGGATGAGGAATTCACAAACCCAGTTCTTCCTGCAGAAGTGAGAAAAGTCCAGTATTCTCCTTGAAAAGGGAAAAGAAGCACCTGGCTGGTAGCTCAGTTGGTTAGCGGATTGTCCCCATATGTCAAGATGGCAGGCTCGATATTGGTTCGGGGCACTTACAAGAAGCAACCAATAATGAATGCATAAATAGTTGCAACAACAAATCTCTCTCTCCTCTTTCTTTGTCTCTCTCTCCTCTTTCTCTGTCTCTCTCTCTCTCTATTTTTTTTAAGAGAGAACAAAATAAAAAACCACTGGCCTTATAAGGAGCCTGGGCAGAGGTGGACAAACCTTGTGCATGAAAACATGTGTGTCTGCAAAATTGCTGTCACTGAGAAGTTTCTTAGGAAGTGGGCCCGTGGGTCTCAGCAATAACAGCAGCTACAAAAATAATGCAGGTTCCTCAAAATAGCTCCTTTCCGAGCCAGGTCTGAGGATCACATCCATCTTGCTGATGCCAAGTGAACCGACACGGCATTTGGTGCCCAGATAAAAGAGAAACTCCCCTCAGGCAAGCCCAAGCAAAGCCGCAGGTTAATTAGGAGAAATGGGCTGACAATTCCCTCAGAGGGTCCATTTCAAACTTAAATAGAAATCATGTGCCCTTTCTAGTTCTTTTTATTTTCTTATTTTTAAATTTTCCTTTCATTAAGGATGATACTGACAGTCTTAGAAAAAGACGCTGGATAGTGCTGTTTATTATTTTACCTGGCTGTATTGGACACTACCTGTGTTGTTGCTTTTTAAATTCATTTCAAAAACAGCATTCATTTTCTAACGATTGCAATCCCTTTCACCGGATAGAAACCAAGTTTGTTTCCAAAATGATCTTCATTGGGCTTCAGGGTGTATTGCCAAAAGCAGGAGGTAGGTACATGAATTTCCAATAAAAATCACGTGATTAGAAATCACGTGGGCAATCCCTTGTCATGTGGTTGTTTTTTTCAATAACTCCTGTGACTGGTAAGAATCAATGTAGTGGTTGGGACTCTGCTGAAAATAAGAAAAGATCGCCTGACTTAGTGCCACATCTTACATGCATGCTTCATGGAGAGCACCTCCAATGTGCCCTGCAATCCCATACAATACATGTTTTGCATCCTCTCTTGGGCTCAAATTAGCTCTATGTATCTATTGCCCAGATACAACAATTTTTAGTTGTTTTCCATAATTGAGTAACATGTCCTTTTGAAAATTGGTTTGCAGTAATTTAGTAAGCAAATTCATGATTCCATTCTTTAGTGTGTCTCTCTAACAACCATGGACTTAATTAACTTCACACAAAAAGTAAATGCCATTATAAAACCTAACAAAATTATCATTAATTCCTTGGTATGACCATTTGCCAGGTCATAATCAAATTTATTTACTTAGATCTGTAATGAATACCTTTTTACACCTTTCTTTTCCTTCCTTCCTTCCTTCCTTCCTTCCCCTTTCTTTCTTTCTTTCTTTCTTTCTTTCTTTCTTTCTTTCTTTCTTTCTTTCTTTCTTTCTTTCTTCTTTTCCTCCTCCCTTCCTTTCTCCCTTCCTCCCTCCCTCCCTTCTTTTCTTCCTTCTTTCCCTCCCTTCTTCCTTCCCTTCCTCCCTCCCTTCCTTCCTTCCTTCCTT
>JAAGEH010000357.1:2924034-2993787 GCA_011751065.1 Lasiurus cinereus
TTGAGAAAATGCTCTGGAAAATGGTGGTTTCACAGCTTATTTTCTTCATTAGAGTCAAAGGAGATGTAAATAGAGCTTATGAAATCCATTGGTGCTTGACGAAGCGGGTGTGGAAAAACAAAGTGGGGAAATTTCTGGGACTGAAGAAAAAATACAGTGGAGAGACACATACCTCTTTTACATTCGTGGATACAAGACAGTTAATAATTAACATTTATAGCATATGGTAATGGCATTTGGGAACAAGGTAACAAGGATGGGTTCTGTGCTCTGTGCTCTACTGGGGTAGGTGTGCACTGAGGTTTCTGGGGTAAAAGATTACAGTACTCTGACATTTCAAAAGTATGTTATCTTAGGTGCAAAAAGGCAATAGACTCGCTTAAGATAAATATTGAACTTTGTCAAGGGAGCTATAGACTTCGGATATGAGTTTTCACTGTAACTTGTTTTTACTTACACATGTTTCTTTTCAGCCCAACTGACATGGCTCAGTGGCTGAGCATTGACCTACGAACCAGTTGGTCATGATTTGATTCCTGGTCAGGGAACATGCCAGTTGTGGGCTCTATCCCCAGTGTGGGGCATGCAAGAGGCAGCCAATCAACGATTTTCTTTCATCATTGATGTTTCTCTCTCTATTCCTCTCTGAAATAAAATTATACTTAAGTGAAAAGAAAGGTTTCTTTCAAATCAGCCTATGTGGTTATTTTCAGTCTCTGAGTCTGGAAGACCCTCCATAAAGGCCTCCACTAAGCCTGTCAGGATTAGAATGTGACCCCTTTTTCATCCATATTATGATATTTAACTTTAAAAAAATCTTTTTATATAAATGTAAGTTATTTCTAGACTCTGATTAGATTAGAATTCAACTTCTCTAGGCAAAAATCTCTCACAGATGTTATATGCCCTTCATATTGCCCACAATAATGAGATAAGCCAAGTTCTAAACTTGACTTGTAGTTTCAGGGGTAGTTAATGATTCCTTCAATGTGAAGTTTCCCATCAACCTTTCATCTATTGGTTTTATCCTGATTAAAATAGTTTGCAAATATTAATTTTATAACTTTATATATTTTATATTTTCATCCATGTTTTAGCTTGAATTGTTTTCTGAAAAAACTTTTGCCATACAGGGATATTTGTATATACTTAAACACAGTAAAAGTGAGATAAATTCATAATTATTGTTAAATTGCCAAATTTCTAAATAATGTCTTGGTGACCTCATTTCATTCAATACTCTATAATTAATTTTGTTTTATTTTGTAGGGGAGATGTATGTAGTAGTAGGAAAGTGATTTTTTTTAAATGGGAAAAATTATTATAAAAAAAACAAAAAGTTTTAATTACTCAGTATGTCTTAATGAATTACATTCATTATTCTGTTTAATGCTCAAATTTTCCCAACTTTCAACAACAGAATTTTTTCAGGTTTAATTCTTGGTCTTTCTGATAGCTCTTGGCGCAATAAAATATGAAATGTTTAGCCCAACATATATCAATCAGGAGGCACTGGTTACTGGGATCATCTCATTTCTACCACACATTTCTACCTATCTTATTTCGCCCTGGACATGCACCCAGCACAGGATTTTGCCCTTTATTCTTTACTAGAGGCCCGGTGCATGAAATTCATGCACGAGGTGGGGGGTGTTTCTATGCCCAACCTGCACCCTCTCCAATCTTGCTTCTACTGCACATGCACCCAGCACAGGATTTTGCCCTTTATTCTTTACTAGAGGCCCGGTGCATGAAATTCATGCACAAGGTGGGGGGTGTTTCTCAGCCCAACCTTCACCCTCTCCAATCTGGGATCCCTTGGGGGATGTCTGACTGCCTGTTTAGGCCCAATCCCACAGGCCTAAATAGGCAGTCAGACATCCCTTTCACAATCCAGGACTGCTGGCTCCCAACTGCTTGCCTGCCTGCCTGATTTACCCTAACTGCTTCTGCTGCCAGCCTGATCACCTCCTAACCATTCCCCTGCCTGCCTGATCGATGCCTAACTGTTCCCCTGCCAGCCCGATCATCCCCAACTGCCCTTCCTAACCAATAGCTGGGATGGTAGATAGGCAACTTGGGTTCCTCCCAGGCCCACAGCCAAGGCCACGGCTAGGAGCAGATTGCGTGGGGGAGAGGAGGAATGCAGGCACCTTCCAGGCCACTGCCTGGGTCATGGCTAGGCACAGATTGCAACAGGGGTGCGTGGCTGCCTCTCAGGCTGATGGCATAGGTCATGGCTAGAAGCAGAGAACACTGGGAGTGGGGGTGGAGGGTGCAGCCGCCTCCCAGGCCAATGGCCCAGGTCACAGCTGGGAGCAGATTGAACCAGGTATTTGCAGGCACCTCCCAGGCCAATGGCCTGGGTTTCAGCTGGGAGCTGATCACACTGGGGGTGGTGCACAGGTACCTCCCAGGCTGATGGCCTGGGCAGCGGCTGGAAGTGGATCATGCTGGGGTGCACCCTGCTGCTCTCAGTGGCAGCCCTTCCTGTGACTGGGGGACTCTAGCAGGCCTGAGAGGACTGGGCACCGCCAACTTGTGTCTATGGGCACCAACATTTTTGTCGCGGAGTGATAGTTAATTTGCATATTGCTATTTTATTAGATAGGATTCTGGGGAAATGGACTGATTGTCCCCAGGAAGATTGGAAAGCCAGTCCTTTCTCCCTATTCAGGGGGACAGGAAGGTATTAATCCAATTGGTGGGGATTCAGCTAAATCACTGGGGTGACTGATGAACTGTGACTTCTAGACTTAAGCCTGATTAAGTTTTACTTCCAAATTCAATCAGGCCCAGCCAGTCTGGATCATTCTCTTTTGTTAACTTCTAGCTAGCTATTTATGAATGGATGCCAATTGTATTTCTCACTGCCCTTCCTGTTTGCATGCTACAATATGCAGTATGAAAATGAGTATTTGTCCCCATCCAATATAAAGTATCACTATTGGGCAATCTGTTGTAAAGTGATCTCACAAGTGACTGGTATTGACAATATCAAGCATATTTATGGTCATCTGAAGCCAAAAAAATCACTCTACACAATAACAAGATAGAACCAGAATAGAGGGATTACATGGCACAACGCTTGGGAGTTACAGGCAAAAAGAGTAATCCACAGCCAAGAGTAACCCATGGGTTGTCTGCTTCTAACACAGACACTGTACTTTCTCCTGCACCACCCTTCTCAGAATCATTCTTGCTTTTTTTGCTTCCACACTTTTCAAAGTCAAGTTGAGCAGTTCCAGATGAAGCATTCAGCTTCCCTGACAATGACTAATTGATCCACGGCCTCTTGTCTGAGGTGTCAGTGAGATTCCATATGTGGACAGGAGGTTAGGTCCTGCTAACCTCTGGCTTTGTGTAAGCTGGTTAATTAGAAAAAGTGTTTTGTGTACTAAGAAGCTCAGGTAGAGCCCTTGTCCAGTTCAAGCAGATCTCATTTGACCCTTAGGTTGATGGTGGAACTCCCAAGGATGAAAGTGTGAACTCTCATGGATCCTAGTTAACCCCTTTTCCTTTTGTTCCATTTATTTTTCTTGACTTTGGCCAAAATCTTCATGGACTTGATGACCTTTACTCTTCATCATCAAATCTTCACATGTGCCATGTATTAATTCTCCAGTGAGGATAAGCAGAGGGCTTATGAGGTCCTATACTGAGCTAGATATAAATATGTGTAAGCTAAAACTGGTTTGGCTCAGTGGATAGAGCGCCAGCCTGTGGACTGAAAGGTCCCAGGTTCGATTCTGTCAAGGGCATGTATCTTGATTGTGGGCACATTCCCACTGCGGGGCATGCAGGAGGTGGCCAATCGATGTCTCTCTATCATCGATGTTTCTAACTCTCTATCCCTCTCCCTTTCTCTCTGTAAAAAATCAATAAAATATATTAAAATAAATAAATATGTGTAAAATGAGAAGAACACTAATGCAAATCAATAAGAGAAGTTGATTGTTCAGAGGGGAAGGTGGATCCGCTAAGGATCCAAGCAAAGGACACTCTGGTTTTCCTGTGGTGGGAAGGGACCACCTTGCCTCTGGGTACCCGCTCACATCTTTGGCACCACCTGGATATCACCTTGTGTTTACTCTGTCCCTGTCTCCTAGTTCTGCCTTGAGTTCCTCTTCAGGACTCTGTGCTGACTGATACTGTGTACGACCTTCAGAAAGCTCATTCAATTCCACATCTCAGCTTCTTTGATGGGGTGACTGATGAACTGTAACTTCTGATAGCAGGTAATTGATCATATGTTTGCAAAGATTAAAGAAAACTGTGCATTTGTCACAAGGAAAAGGTTCAGAGATGAGGTGGACAACAGAGGCTTTCTAAATGGCAGGCACAACCGAAGTCCCTGACCATGTTGCTGTTGTCAAAACCAGGAAGACACCACAGCCACCCTGTTGCCTTAGCAGACCTTCTGAGTTCTGATTTGTGTTGACAGCTCCACGTGGGGAAACAGGTTGCGCAGGGAGGTGTCCCTAGTGTATCATTTAAAACACAATGTCTATATTTTCATGAATCATGACTTCACCACGACAAATTGGTTCCAAAGAAAGCCATCACTTTCTTCTAGCTAATCCCTACCCCCGCCCTTAGAGTCTCTTGTTGGCATCATTGCAGGCCTGACCACATGTGTGGTATTTCCTAGAACGTTCTGATGACATCACCTCGTCTCTCATGGGTCATTCTCCACTGAAACTCAAATCCCCTGGGAACTCCAAAGGGTTTGGCGCTAAGAAGAAGAGACTCCAGAATGAGACAGGGTTTCTCAATAAAAAGAAAAACACACTCCATAGAATAGGATTAGTAAAAAATATATCGTATGTCAACCAGGCCTAGTTACATACCTAGCATCACAAAAACAAACAACAACAACAACAACAACAACAACAACAACAACAACAAAAACTCAATAGCTTTGAGCTGAATAATCTCTCTCTGCTTATGTCTCCCTATTTATCTTGATGGCGGGAAATGAACATTAAACAGGAAGCTGCTATGTACTAGGTCTTGGGCTATAAATTTTATGTGCTAGATTTTATTTAGGAGGACTTCATTCCCCCAACAAACTCTCCACAAACCTCTCAATAAGCCTGTGATGTATCATTATCTCTGTTTTGTATTTGTGAAACCCTGGTTTAGACAAGTTAGGTCCCTCACAGCCATATCCCTGATAAGAAGCAGATTTTGCAACCATAACTGTCTGATGCTGAAGTCTGGCCCTTTCCACATCAGTTTGCCTCTAAAAATATTGTCTACGTCTCGCATCAGAGCTGCCTGGTGCTTCAAATGAAGGTACTTACCCAGGCCAGAAACCAAGGGAGAGAGCTAAGTCATCTTTATGGAAGACTCAGAACAACCTAAATGACAAAGTTATCAAACTCTACCTTCAGAAAGGAGGAAGCTGAAGCCCAGAGAAGCTAAGTCATTAGCAGAGTCTAACAAGTGGTAGGGTTATAGTCAAGCTTGGGAAGGTGGGTTTTAGAAATAACGCATCAACTACTACCTGAAGTCCATCTCAGATGAAGTTAACCGATAAAACCCTTCTTTTCAGTGAGCGCCATGTCTTCTAACCTTCTCTTAATAGAAAAGTATGTGTCTTAGGTGAGAGGGAACAAATGCAGCATACAATAAGCTCCCTCTGTGTTCTAAGAACCTTGCTTGTTTATGCAGCAAATACAACGTAATTATATCCCCCCTATTTCAAGAGTTCACAATGGAGTAGAGGAAAATGACCTGGCTCCTGCTGAGATGCTGCGTGTCCATCTCAGGCTAACCCAGGCTGGGACAACCGTGCCAGCCCCAACACCAAGGAGCTCTGGTTCTCTCACACTTGAAGAGGCAGATGCCTTTGCCTTGAGTCCTCTTCCATTCGTGCCTCCTGACTTATTCCTGCGCTTACCTGGCTCCTGACATTTGTCTTTATTATTGCTTCCACGAAGCTGACAGTGGGTCTGGTGAATCTGCTGCTACCCTGGACAGTCTCTTTCGGGGCTAGGTTTTCTCTTGATCTCCAGGTCCACCTGCTCCTGACTGATCTGTGTCACCAATGAGAGTGTTCAGGTTCTGACCCTTGTGACTCAATAGAGGAGAGCTGTCCCTCAATCTCTACCCCAGCCAGAGAGCTGCAAACATAGCTCTTGGTGAATAATGCCAGGAGAAGAGCAAGGAAGAGGCAGGGAGAACAGGCAGAGTGCTACATTCAGAAGGACTTCAATGATCCAGCCTCCAGTTCCATATTTTGTCTTGAGCCAATAACGAAATGAGATTGTGGACCAAGAACAGAACCATGAGTAGATGCTAGGAGATGCTATAACGGGAGAAACTATGGCTACAACTCAGATATAGTCTGAGTAGTTACGCTATTAGGATAGGATAAAATAAGAGATGACTTATTTGACATGCTGGGTACCCAGGTTCTACACACACACACACACACATACACACACACACACATATTCTAAATTATCAGTAGAATGAGTTCCATTTGTTTGCATTGCCTCTTTTAAACTTTATGCACATATGAGTGAAATCATATGGTTCTTGATTGTTTTCTGCCTGACTTATTTCATTTAGCATATTGTTCACAAGGTCCATCCATGTTGTTGCAAAGGACATTCTTTCATCTTTCTTATGGCTGAGTAGTATTCCATTGTGTATACGTACCGCATCTTTATCCAGTCCTCCTAAGTTGACAGTGGGTTTGGTCAATCTGCTACTACCCTACTAACCTAAGGACATTTCGTTTGTTTCCATATCTTGGACATTGTGAATCATGATGCAATGTTCATAGGGGTGCAATTAACCAATGTCACCTTAATAAATTTAAATAGACATTTTAAAAAGGAGCTAAATTTTGTGACAGCAATTAGAAGCATGGGAAAAGATGAAGGCTCTCAGTGGGTAAGTGGACAGATGAAAACTGAAAGGTCCCTTTGAAGTTCAGCCACAATGATAGAGTAGAAAATTTGAATTCATGGGAGAGTATAGTTCAGTTTTGTTACTCCCTATTATTCAGAAACCTTTTTTCCCCAAAACTTTTTAAGGTGCAAATTCTATCTCTTTGATCAGTATTCTGTTTTCTTGAGAAAGAATGCATATGGCACAGAGAGAACAGTGTGGTTGATAGATAAAATTGCGGGCCTCCAGTCAGGGTCATGAATTTTACTTCCTTCCTTCACCCCTAACTCCCTCTGTGCCCTGGTGCAAATCACTTAAAGTTATCTGGGCTTCTGAGTCCTCCCTTTGCAACGCATTAAACCTTAGCCTATGCTATCAGCAACATGAAGGGGAATACGATAAGGCTGTAAGGAATTTAGGACTAGCGGAAAGAAAATGCTGCCGGAAGAAAATCACCACGTGCACACACACAAAATGTAATTTAGGATGAAGCCTGAGAGAGCTGGGTAAAGTTCCCCTGACCTTATATTACAAAGGTACAAACTGGAAGATTCTTAACCCAATTCAGGACTTCTTTAAGGTCTAGATTTTTTTTTGGCCACAATGTGATTGAAATGTATTTTTTACTCAACCCTGATTGCTGTAGGCAGTTAGACAGACGTGAGCAGAGCAATGACAACAGACCAGGTGTAGAAGGTCAGCAGTGTGGAAAGCCCCCAGGTGCCTAGCAATGGACAATCAATTGTAGGGTGGAACCTTGCCCCTAGGATGACCTTTCCTGCACTACCGTATTGCTTGCTGGTCATTGGGCCTGACCTTTCCTCCCTAGAGATAACATTAAGGCCTCAGTATTTCAGTTCCTAGCCCACAGAAGCAACAAAACCAATCAACTCCACGGCTGACCTCGGGACCAGCCGCCCAGGATACTGACCCCCTGCCCTGGTGCCAGCCAATCAATCAGTGGAGATCACAACCCTGAATGGACACGCCTGGAAGGCTATTGAATATTCTATGAAGATCTTTTCCAGAGACCTCCCCAAAAATCTCCACCCTTAAAACCCTTAGGATGGAGGACCCCATGTGTTCTCCCACCCTGGAGCTTGCCTTTGCCTTTCTCTCTTCCCACCTCATCACCCCTCAACTCCCGGGGGAACTTACCGTTAGATTCCTCACTCCCAAGCTCCAAGAGCCTTTCCTTTACCTGCATAGCTTGTTTTCTGAGCCCATTTCTTCTAGGAATTACTTTTTCTACCTCGGTGATTTACCCAGAACCCAGGTACCTCACCAATCAGACAACTGATGCCATTCCCTGCCGCCTATAAAAGCAGAATGGAAATCTCTCCTTCCTCACTTGGGAGTTAAGAAATGTCAAGATCAGATTGGACTCTTAGGTCCCAGTTTGCCTAACTCAGCAGAAGGGACAACACCTTCTGCTCCATCTCCCCATGTTCATTCTCTCAAGATGCAGTTGCTGACCACCCATAGCAAGGTAAACATGGATGTACACCCCAAACCCTTAGTGCCGGGTTACTCAAAGAGTGGTGCATGGACCAGCCACACCAGCATCACATGGGGGTTACGTAGAAATGCAGAGTTTCAAGCCCCACCTTAGACGTGCTGAGTCATCTGTGAATTGTTAACAATCTACAAAGGTTTGTTTGACTCTAAGCCTATATATTAAGGCAGAGTTTAAATCACTTGGAGATAAGAAATCTAAATTCAATTTGTAGTTTGCCCACTTACTTGCTGTATGGCCTTGGGAATGTACTCAACTTTATAAGCCTCTCTTTACTCATTTGAAAAATGGAGGTAATAATAACAGCTGTCTCTTAAGTTTGTTTTGAGGATTAAATAGAACTCTTCATTGTACAGTGCCTAACCAAGAGGTAACCCTCAATTAATGTTAGTTGTGCTATCATTTTTATGATTATATTGTTATATTATATATGTTTCCTACCCTATAAGAAACTAACAGTCTAGCAAATGGAGACACATGTGGACAAATAATATACCAACCTTTTACAGGATCCATAGAACTGTGATCGGCAAACTGTAGCTTGCCAGCCACATGCGGCTCTTTGGCCCCTTGAGTGTGGCTCTTCCACAAAATCCCACGGCCTGGGGAAGTCTATTTTGAAGAAGTGGCATTAGAAGAAGTTTAAATTTTAAAAATTTGGCTCTCAAAAGAAATTTCAGTCATTGTACTGTTGATATTTGGCTCTGTTGACTAATAAGTTTGCCGACCATTACGATAGAATATTTATGTTCCAGATCTTTCTGCCAGAGATCTATGACCCCCTACCCTATGATAATTATCTCTCTCTTCTGACACCAAAGTTTGAGCAGTACCTAAGATTAAAACCACAGTTTCTGTTTTCCCTAAAGTATACATGGAGACTATTGAATGGAATAATGAATGAACACAACTGTAGAATTTTCAACTTCCACAAAAAGTGTTTTGTGTTTATATATATATTTTTTTCATTCCATATTTAAAAGCCTGTGATTTGAACCCTGACAATGTGTCTTAAACTCACAGATCTCCAAAGTGAGTATCTAAGAAGTAGATCCCCAAGTCAGAGCAGATCCCAGCAGTTTGTAGACTATCAGTGAAGATGGAAATGGGCTACAAGTAGAGACCTGGACACTCTAAATTAAAGTAGCCAAGATTGGAGCAGTGATAACAAGAGATATGTCAGCAAGCTGCCAAGGGGATAGATAAAAACATAGGATTTTAGAAGGACCAGTTGGGAAGGAAATTTATGAAAGAATATTTTTCCTACATGGTTGTTCTCCTAAATTACCCTTCTTTTTATAGCTTTTTATGCTCTCTTCTCTATTTGCCAGATCCTTAAATTCTAGAGGGCCTGTGGTTCTGTTCCCAAACCTTTATCTTTCCCTGCTACACTTTTCTTAGGTGAGTGTGCCATGTCCTGTTCTTAAATACAATAGCTACAGGAAGGTTCTCAAATTTACATTTCTAGGCCTGATAACTTCCCGGAGACCTTGGCTCATGTGCATAACTGCCTATTCAGCATCTCTGCTTATCAATCTAACAGGATCTAATACTTAGCTTGGCGCAGAACAGACCACATGTTTCCCCACATCACTGCGGCTCCTACCAAGACCTCCTCTCACCTCAGCCTGCCAATCTCAGCGAATAGCACCAGCATCAACCTACTTACAATCCCAGAACTAGGAGCAAGTCTTGGTTTCTTTCTCTGACCCCAATCTCATCCATCAGCAAGCTTTGTGAGCTCTTCTTCCATGATGCTCCCCAAGTCTCATCTTTTCAACTTTAAAAGTGAACCCTGAATCCAGGTCAGCACCATTCACACCCCCCCTCCCAAATCTAGCAGCATCATCCACACTGGGGTCCTTACCTCCATGAGTTGCCTTACAGGCTACTATCCACACAGGAGCATTTAGAGGGGCCTTCCATACATGACACAATGCCCCAGTTCTTTGCTGTGGCCCACAAAGTCTCTTGTGATCTATCCCTGCCTCCCTCATGAGCCTCATCCCTGGCCATACTCTCAATCACCTCTAGGCTCCAGTCACGATGGCAGCTTGCTGCTCACTAAGTGCCTGCATTTCAGCATCTTTGTATCTGCTGCACCTTTTATTTGGAATATCCTCCCTCAGATCTTCATATTACTGTCTTCTTCCCATCATTCCGTCCCAACACAAATGTCATCCCTGAGCCTCCCTCCACTGGCTAACTTGGTCATTCTTTAGTAACCAGAGCAATTATCTCTTTGTCACAGCACTTTTCAGGACCTGGTGTTTTAATTTAGTTTTTGGTTTCATTTTTATTTTCTGTTCTTTGAAGGAGAAGATCAGGTCTCTCTTGTTGGCACCAATACATTTTCTTGCACTTAGTAGGTACTTGCCATACACCGGTTTACCACTCATCTCTTTTTTAAACGGACAGACTCAGCTTATCATATTTATGCTGTCTTAGATCTCATAGCTCAAGAAAGAACACTTGATGGTAATTATGGAGCCCTCCAGCTTCTTTGACAAGAGCTAAATGTTTTTATGAACCATTTGAAATGTGGAAACAAAGCTTCCTGTTTACATGCCATAGTTGCTTTTTAAAAAAAAATAACATTATACAAAAAATAGCACAAAAGGTAGATTTTTAAAATTGTTATGTACAAGATTCATCAAAAGAAAGAAACCATGTGTTTCATCTTATTGTATGTGTAAAAATTACCTCTGTTCAGTGACACTGTAAGGCCAGAAATTGGAATCAAAACTGTTCTTGGAATAAAAGCAGTGAACTGACAACTGCTAAATCAAACATGCTCATTTTCTATTTCCCAGAGACTGTGGAAAAACTAGCATCTGAAACAATCTGTCTTGTACTAATTTGAGAATGAAATATATGCTTTATGAAGGCAAGGGCACTTATCTATTATTCACCAACATGCTATTCCCTGGCTATAGTTCAGGCCTTGGGAGCTAGTGTGATTCCAGTAAATCTTTGTTGATTGAATAAGTAGAACCCAAATGTAAAGGTTGGTGTTGTGAGCATGGGATCATTTCACAGTACCTATTGTATATCAAGCAATCTGTTAGTGACACATGATAAAGCAATAAAAGACAAGTGACTTATGATAGACAGAGAACATGAGGGGATTCTGTAGACCTTAATTTTTGTTTGTTATCACCCAAGGATATTTTTTTCCCATTGATTTTTTTAGAGAGGATGGATAGAAGGGTGAGAGACAGAGAGAAACATCAATGTGAGCGAGACACATCAATTGGTTGGCTCCCACACATGCCCCAACAGGGACTGGGAATTGAGCCTGAAAATCAAGGTACCGGCCCTTGACCAGAATGGAACCTATGACCCTTCAGTCCAAGGGCTGACACTCTAACCACTGAGCAAACCTGGCTATGTCTAAACCTTGATTTGTGTGCCAGTTCTGCCTCACGTAAAATCTTGGCCAAGTCATATAACTCTTTAGAGCCTTAGCTCTTTCATGGAAACAAGGAGTGCAGGATTATGTAACAACAGTCGCTACAGTGGGCTCGGTGTGAACTATGAGGCTGACATTCCACTGGGTTCTCTACAGAGTAGGTGCTATATCCTCATTGCTAATAAAGCCTTGGAAAGGTTATGATATTTGCCCACTGTTTCAAGTTCAAGGAGTCTGGGGCTGAATGAATCCTGATCCTCCTAACTATAAAGTCCATGCTTTTTTGACTTTCCACCTCAGGCCTCTCCACCTAGAATGACCACATATTTGCTCAGCCTTTCCTGGTCATCTTGGGTCACCTTGTGCCCAGTGGGCTTTCACTTTCCAACTCAATGGTCCTCTTCACTGATCTTCATGTACACTCTGCTCCCCTCCAATTCCTGCCATAGTCTAGAGAGAATGAGGGGTCACGTGGCCAGGGAGAAGTCTTTGGTTAAAGAGATTTGAGCAATATAAATTCTTGCAGTTAGGCATCCTTGAAACAAAGAAATCCAAATAAATTCATTTGACAAACTGAGAATGAGAGTGACAATGATAATGTTAATAATAATAAACAATGAACACAGCAAGAAGAACTTTGAACATAGTTTTCTAACCTGAATTGTATAATTAATTAAGTGTTCATTTATTAAACAAGCTCTTACTGAACACTTGCTGCTAGAGAAACTGAGGTACTTTATTTGCCATCCTTTTTATCCAGATCTCCTAACCTCTGAACCTCTTTTTTTCCCTCTATCTTATTTGTAAAGTGGGAATAACACTTCCAACCTGATAGAGAGAAGAGGTTTTCATCCAAAGAGAACATTAGAGGAAGGGACCAGCCCCTGGCTTTCTAAATGTTTGCCCCATGCCCTTTGTCCAAGTACTATGACAATGTTCTTTCTGAAGGTTAGGATGGTTACTCATTCTTTCATTCATCACATGTTTAAAACTTACACATTATGGGTCAGGCCCTTTTCTAGGGCTGGAGATATAGGGCCAAGCAAAACAAAGGAAATCCTTCCTATTATACTGCTCATGTTCATGGGACAAGCCAAGCAAAATACAGTGGTACCTCGAGATACGAGTTTAATTCTTTCAGTAACCTTGAGGCGTGGGAAACTATGAGACGCTCGAGTCGCGGTAAACTGGTGGGTCCTGTGCAGCCGGCCGATCCGCGAGATCACTCCTATCTCAAATGTTGCTCGTATTTCAAAGCAAAAATCGCTCGCTCGACGGCTCGTATCTGAAAAATCTCGTATGTTAGGACACTCGTATCTCGAGGTACCACTGTACACAGCTAAAATGTAATGCGATGGTAAAGGCTGTGAAGGCAAAGAGTACAGACTAGAAGAATGGGAAGCAATGGAGGACTTACTACTGATGAGGAAGGCTTCTTTTTTTTTAAATATATTTTTATTGATTTTTTACAGAGAGGAAGGGTGAGGCATAGAGTTAGAAACATCAATGAGAGAGGGACAATCATTAGCCTCCTCCTGCACACCCCCCACTGAGGATGTGCCCGCAACCACGATACATGCCCTTGACTAGAATCAAACCTGGGACCTTCCAGTCTGCAGGCCGATGCTCTATTCATTGAGCCAAACTGGTTTCAGCAGGAAAAGCTTCTTTAAAGGGGTGGCATCTCGACAAAGATGAAAAACTGATACAAGTATAAGTTGTGCAGAGACTCAAAAGCCGAGTTCCTGGCAGGGAAAGGGCATGTGCAGGTGGGCTGAGGTGGGAGAGACATGGATGGGGCCAGGGAATAGCAGGAAGGCCAGTGTTGCTAGAGCCAGATGAAAAGTGGGAAGGGAGATGGCCAGAGAAATCTGAGAGAGTGTGATCAGAGCTGATGGGCGTCGGGTTGTCAGGGCTGACATGCCTAGGGCCCGTGGGGCCATGGCAAGAATATGGGAGTTATTACAATATTCTTCCAAGTGTAATGGCATGTTCCACCGCAGGTCAGTTCATAGATAAAGAGCATTAGGCTGGACAAAGGGTTGGATGGATCTTGGAAACCAGTGTCATGAACTTGGTGTCCAAAGTTACACCCTAAGCAAATTGGATTAGGATGGAGCTGAATGAGAAACAAGGCCATCACAATGAGAGATACCAAAGCGGAAAGAGTATTTTTGGAAATGAGATTGTTGTGAGCCATCCAAGGTCTGAGTCCAAGGACATGAGATGGGACGTGATGGAAGCTGAATCCAGCTGTTGCGTTTGGAGAGACCCTTAGGTAAGAAGAAGCCAAAATTGGAGTTTCTGTGACCCAGGCATCTGGCTAGTGTTCCACAGACAGGATCCTGTTAACTTTCACCACAGCCCTGTGGGGTAGAGGTTCCAGGTTGCACTGTCCAAGACAGGAGCCCGAGCTGGGGAGAGTGTAAATGACCCACCCAAGGTCAGAGAAAACCTGGGTTCCCAGACATGAAATGCCCGTCTTCCTCCTACATGGCCCACTTCATACCTGTGAACCTGATAGACTTTGTCTTGCCTCTTTCATAAGCTGCGCTACGGAGTGATTTAATGTGAATTATAACCACTCCCGACACCAGAGGCCTTTGCAAATTGCCAGCTCTTTCCCATTCATTATCTTGTGCTTCCTCCAAACAAGTTCACACCCTCGCTGCCTTTTATTTTCGCAGGCATGGCAAGTACAGGATGTGATAAATACTCCGAACAAGGAAACACTTAGCCTAAGCTAACTATTATCTGCAGCATCTATGACAAATGACTTCACAGAACGCTGAAAAGCCCAACGTGATGACTCACTTGTGGTTAAAGGTAGTTGGAAATTTACTTTGCAAAAAAAAAAAAAATTACAGGAAAGTAACTCGATTAACTGAAAGGGGGTGTGGGTGGGGGAGGCCAACAAAAACACACACATAATGATTTACTTCTCCTTGCAGGAGTAGCAATAAAGATAAGCATTACAGCCATAGCTGGTTTGGCTCAGCGGTTAGAGTATTGGCCTGCAGACTGAAAGGTCCCAGGTTCCCATTCGGGTCCAGGGCACATCCCTAGGTTGTGGCTCAATCTTCAGTATGGGGCTTGCAGAAGGTAGCCAATTAATGATTCTCTCTCATCATTGATTTCTCTCTCTTTCTCTCTCTCTCTCTCTCTCTCTCTCTCTCTCTCTCTCTCTTCCTCTCTCTGAAATCAATAAAAATATATTTAAAAAAGAAAGGTAAGAATTATAACCCTAAGAGCACTCAAACAAGGAATGAACATGTTTCAGCGTAGGCTGTTAAATAGGAAAGTTCTGGGTTTTGTGGACCCAAACAAATCCACCTTCATCCCTCAAGTCCAGTCGGACCAGTGAGACGCATATGGAGGGTGTCTGATTTGGGGTGCACTGCGTCAGGCTCTGGGAACAGAAGGCCTTTATGGGCCTCCTGCTGGCTCTTTGAATGCTGAATCTGTATTGTCAGGACGTTCCTGAACTTAACCTTCAGGCTCTCTGCTTGCTCCCTTCTCCTCTCCATTTCAGTACTATTCTCCTTGCTCCAAGGAAGAAAATAGCAGCCCTAACCAGTTTGGCTCAGTGGATAGAGCGCCGGCCTGTAGACTGAAAAGTCCCAGGTTCGATTCCAGGCAAGGGCATAAGGGCATGTACCTTGTTTGTGGGCATATCCCCAGTAGGAGGTGTGCAGGAGACAGCTGATTGATGTTTTCTCTCTCATAGATGTTTCCAACTCTATCCCTCTCCCTTCCTCTCTGTAAAAAAAGGCAATAAAATATATATTAAAAAAGAAGAGGAAGAAGGAGAAGGAGAAGTTCAGCCACAGTGGCCCAGTTATAATTGTTTGAACTTTGTACTTGAACTTTGTACTATGCACCTAAGGGTTACCTGTTGAGATTCACAGTCAGGGCACATACTTAGGTCCTGGGTTTGATCCCTGGTTGGGACACCTATGAAAGGCAATGTAACATATCTCTCTCTCTCTCTCTCTCTCTCTCTCTCTCTCTCTCTCTCTCTCTCCTTCCCTCCCTTCCATTCTCTCTAAAAGGCAATGGAAACAATATCCTCGGGTAAGGGTAAACAATAACAACAAAAAGAGAATAAAGTGCAGACTCCCTCTCATGGCCTTCCAATACCTGGCAGCTGTCTCCAGCCTCCTCTCAGGACGTGGCCCCACTCCCCTCTCCGTCCCTTGAACACACCATGACCTCTCCTGCTCAGGACATTTGTCAATGCTGTTACTTCCTCCTAGAATGTCTTCCCCAGAACTATTACTTCCACCCTGCAGGTGTCTGCTCAAATGTCACCTCCTTAGGGGACCTTCCCTGAATATCTCATTCCAAGCAGCGCCTCCCTCCCACCGCTTCCTTCCTTCCTTACCCGGATTAGCCCTTAAATACAGCTCCGCAGAGATCTGTACACACGTTGCCACTTAGTTACTTGCCTATTTGCTGCATCCACTCCACTAACTAGAAGGAAAGCTTAGACGTTCGTAGGCTGTTGTGACACATTACCACACACTGGATGGTTGCCAATAGCAGAGATGTATTGTCTCACAGTTCCCAGAGCCAATGGTCTGGTATCAAGGTGCCAACATAGTGGTTTTGATGGCTCTGACCAGCTTCTAGTGGTGCCCCTGGGCTTAGAGGTGTATCACTCTAGTCTCTGTCCATCTTTGTGGGGCCGACTCTGTGTCTGAGCGTTCAAGTCTCACATCTTCCTCTCTGTTCTCTTCTAAGGACACACCAGTCATTAGGTTTCAAGCCCACCACTCCAGTCTCTGCCCTGTCTTTACAGGGCCATCTCTGTGACAGTGTGTCTGTGTTTCACATCTTCTCTGAGGACACACCAGTCATTGAATTTCAAGCCCACCACTCTAGTCTCTGCCCTGCCTTGACAGGGCCATCTCAGTGACAGTGTGTCTGTGTCTCCCATCTTCTATGAGGACACACCAGTCTTTGGATTTCGAGCTCACCCTCAATCCAGGAGGATCTCATCCCAAGATTTTTAACTGAATTTCATCCAGATAGTTTCACCTTCACAGATATCAGAGATGGTCTATTTGAAGATGAAGCATAATACAGCCCACTACAGAAAGCAAACACCTCTCTTGGGGACTGCCCGCAACCCGGGCATGGGCATTCATTGTATGTGTGCCCAATGAATGAACATTGCCACTTTAAGACTTCCCCTGTCTGATCTGCATTCCTTGCCAGATGGCCCTCTATCCCCGAGATCCCAGCATCCCCACTGCCTGAGCTTCCCACTGGCTCTGCCATTGCAGAAGCGACCCAGGAAGCCAGCAGGTCTGAGAAGCTGTCCCTAGACTGGCTGTGTGGCATGATGCCATGCCTGCTGTTCAGAGAGGCGGCAGGCCTTGTATCGACTCGGCTTCCCAGTGACAAATGTCAGGGCTCTGGCTGTGTGCTCAGATGGCCTTCCTTCCCACAGGGACACTGGACATGGTGAGTTCATGGACACAGCTGTCTTTGCCCAATGTCTTTCCTCTCTTCTGAGTTTTTGCTTCTTGCCTTCCTGCGGGTCCTTTGTCACCATCATTAAATTCATCCCCCTCTTCTGATTCCTCCCTTTGTAATTACTTCCCAAGTTAAAGCCCAATCTGCTTCCTGCCTGACCAGACATTTCCCAAAAGTTTGTTTCTCCTCCTGAAGACTTAATGCAACTGTAAATAACCATAGCACAGTTACTTGTCTAATATCTGGCTTCCTGAACAATCTCTAAGCCACTCAAGGGCAGACCTCTGTCTATCCTGTAAGGAGAAGTCACCTCTCTCATTTACCCTTCAACTTCCCGACTTCCGCTTGCTGGACTCAGAAACTTCCGACTGAGCCAGGGCCCACTGCACCAATGAGCAGAGAAACCAATACGATGACATCTGCTTTTGAAAACAGAAAAGTCTCCCAGCCTGGGTTGCTCAGTGGTTGAGCACTGACCTATTAACCAGGAGGTCCCAGATCATAGGCAAATGCTCAGATTTCGGGCTTGATCCCCAGTAGGGGATGCGCAGGAGGCAGCCGATCAATGATTCTCTCTCATCATTGGTGTTTCTATTTCTCTCTCCCTTCCCCTTCCTCTCAGAAATCAATACAAATATATTGTTAAAAGAAAAGAAAATAGAAAAGGCTTTATTGCAAAGTCAACTGGCCTGGCGACAGGAGGCAAGACTCAGATCGCTCCCCAGCCCGAGTTTGGGGAGAGTTGCAGCATTTAGTGGGACTGGGCTGGTATGTGGACGCACTGGCCCAGCAGGTTTTGACTGGAGAGCTTTGGAATGTAGCCATGTGGTCAGACATGGTGAGGGACTTTGGCACCGGATCTCCTGGACAATGGATCCTTCAGTTCTGAAAGGGTTTCAGCATTCAACTTCCCTCTGCTTTTGTTCCATGGGCAAGGGGAGACTTTAGTTCTGGGCATAACTGGAGGTCCAAATTCTGTCCTCTGAACATGACTTGTATTTTTTATCTATTTTCTCTAAAAAGCAACTTAGTATCTTGTTGGAAATAGTATAGAAACCAGTGATTCCCAACCTGGGGCACGCGCTCCACAGGTGGGTAATTTTCTTTTTAAGGGGAGCAATTTGAGAATGAGTTATTAATGTTGAACTTTTTGCATTTCTTATGGTCTTAGGGGCCTCATAGCTATAGAAATATAAAAGCCTAAACTACTGTAACAACCCAACAATTGGAACTACTGGAATGACCGGTAGACCAGTTACTATGATGCACGCTGACCACAGGGGGCAGATGCTCAACGCAGGAGCTGCCCCCTGGTGTTCAGTGCACTTCCACAGCGGGAGTGCAGCTCAGCCAGAAGCCAGGCTCATGGCTGGCTAGCACAGCTGGCCATGGGAGCCTCACCCACCTCTGCAGCAGTGCTACCAAGCAGCAGCTGCAGGCTCAGCAGGCTGGGATGAGCATTGAGCATGAGTGGTGTGGCTCCAGCTCGGGCTCCTCCCTGACCACCTGCCTTTTGGCACACTGCTACATCCCTTGGGGGATGTCCAACTGCCAGTTTAGGCCCAATCCCTGGCCTGCGGGGATCGGGCCTAAACCAGCAGTTGGACATCCCCCGAGGGGTCCCAAATTGTGAAAGGGCGCAGGCCAAGCTGAGGACCACCCTTCTCCCTACTTCACCCCTCATGCACAAATCCATGCACTGGGCCTCTAGTACAGTATATAATTATACAGTGGTACCTCGAGATAGGAGTGCCCTAACATACGAGATTTTTGAGATATGAGCCATTGAGTGAGCGATTTTTGCTTTGAAATACGAGCAACATTGGAGATATGAGTAATCGCGTGGATTGGCCCGCTACGCACAATCCACCAGTTTACCATGACTCGAGCGTCTCATAGTTTCCCACGCCTCAAGGTTACAGAACGAATTAAACTCGTATCTCGAGGTACCACTGTATATTATGAAATGTGTATGCATTTCGGTTCTCTATTATGTTTTGAAACTTTATTTGCTATTTATTGATATCATTTTATATTATTATTTTTTAACAGTTTCTTAGTGATTTCTTCCTCAGTACTTCAGCTGTCCTTTGGTTCTTTTATTTGTCTCTTTCATGGATGCCATGTTCTTTGGAAACTTGTTTAGACCAAGATAATGGCCTTTTACGCTTCCTCCGTGCAAAAAGGAGTTCACTTTTTGAGTAATAAGAATTAGATCATTGGTGAGGAGACATCAGGATTTTAGAGATACTTAGGTGGCATGGCCAAAAAAGGATGGGGAATCCCTGGTAGGAACTGTTTGAGCTGGTTCTGTGGTTGTAGGACTGAGTTTCCTCCTTGCTCACTGTCAGCTGAGGTCCACTGCCTGCTCCCAGGAGCCTCTCAGAAGCCTTCTAATGTGGCTTCCTCCATCTTGAAAGCCAACCATTCTGCCTCAATTCAACTCCTTCTTATGCTTTGAAACTCTAACTCTACTTCTGTTTTCTTCTGCCAGGCTGAGAAAATTCCTTACTTTTAGGGACGCACTGAATTACATCAAGTCAAGCAAGATAGCATGACTATTTTAGGGTAAATCTGCCATACAACACAATCACAGGTATGGTGTCTCACATTCACAGGTTCCCGGTAGTACAGCATGGATTCCTGATGGCCGTACCTAAAAATTCCGCCTGACACAGATGGAAATAGAATCTGATTCACTGAGCATGCTTCTTAGCACCTACCAGAGCTTCCAAAATAAAAGATAATGAATGCTTTCATTAAGTTTTAGGTTGGACTGACTTCAGCTGCAATAATTATGATGCTCTCAAACTCGGTTTTAATTGCACACAGGTGAAAAAAAAATACCTCAAGTAACGAATCAGGAAATAAAACAGCAATAAAGAAATGGACTTTAGTCATTATAGGATGAACCTTGATCCACAGAAAAAGAGATTTATGATGAAGGAGAAATGTCACAGAATAGAAGGGGAAAAAAACCTCCTGAAAACTGAAAGTGTAGCTTTGCAGTTTTGCATATTTTGCATACCGGAAACTTTTAAGCTCCACTATGAGTGAGAGAGTTATCCAGCTGACTCTCCTCTCAAAGTGCCTGGATCGGATGAATGGCAACAGGTTTTCTGCTTCAGTTTAAGTACAAATCTGGTTTGGAGATAGAGGGAGCGGTGCTTCCCAGCAGGCCCCTGGCGTATACTGGGATGAGTTTGGGGTTTTCCTTTGGAGCTGAGGTTATCCCCACGCATGCATTTGGGTGCTTGTTTGTGGAAATCATTGCAGCATTTTCATGTTGCCGTCTCTCTACATACAAACCCGGACTCTCATGCCGTTCGGTAGGTGTGGCCTCGTTCCCTTCCTCTGATCGCAGCCTTTGCTGCATTTTGTGCACAGGCACACAAAGTGATGACAAAGGTGGACAATTGTTTCTGGGCTGCAGCGCACCCCCCAAAAATAACCGCTTCAGTTGATCCGGAGTGCTGATGTCAGCCAAGACCCTATACTTCTTGACACTGCATTTTTCCCAGGGAATAATAAGTTACCGTTTTTCCACCAACAGACCCCCTCCCACTGCCTTTCTCTTTCCTTCACCATTAGTCATGCTGGTCTAGCTCCCCACCTTGGCATGCTTCTGCAAACACTCTTACCCAGGCAGGAGTGAACCTGGTTGCACTGAAGTTGGGAACACACCTGTGCTTACTTGGGTCTGCAACTTACCAGCTGTAGTCCTTTCAAAAGGGTTATTTTTTTTTTTCTTCAGGCCTTTGTACATATTACAATCTGTTATTTCTGGGGGTGGGTTTTTCAAACATTTCTGTCGTTAGAATTTTGAACTTCAGGTAATAGAAATATGCTTTGGAACAAAATATAGAAGTAGTTAAATACATAGTAAGTAATCTTAAATGAGAATTGATATTAACTCATTGACTTGTATATGATTCATCTACCATAGCTCCTGTAATTCTCCCAACAAATATAAGGAGAGGAAAGTATGGATGATTCTCATTAAGTAGGTGAGAAAGTTACACTCAGGGGAGGCAACTTGCCTCTATTATTCACCAACTAAGAGAGAGATCCTGGACTCCAAATCAGGAGTGTCTGATTGCAAAGCCCTTGTAATTTTATCTTCAGATGTTGCATTTCCTACTGGAGTATGCTGCTTCCTTTCACCTTTTCATTCAACATTCAGAGTATATCTATGACACTATGGTAGATCCGTACAGGCAAACACAGCCCTGTCCTGCAGGTGCTGGTAGACCAGAAGGATGAATGTGCTTTTTAAAAGGTTGTACCAAAAGTAGGTCTCACAATAGGCCAATTGAGAGTTATTCTTCTGCTGCAATGATTACTACTCATGTGTGGCTATGCAAATAATTAAAATTATTGTATAAATAAAATCAAGAGCTCAGCCTCTCAATTGCACTAGTCACTTTGCAAGTCCTTGACAGGCTCATGTAGCTTGTGTCTACTGGACCGTACAGCACAGATTATGAAACTCTTCCTTCAGAGCACTGTGAGACAGTGATGGTCTTGTCTACAGGATCAGAAAGACCTCCCTGAAAATAGTTCTGAGGTCAGACTTGGAAAAAAGAAAAAAGGAATTTCCAGGCAAACCAGTGGAGGCAGAACATTCCAGACAGAGGAAATAGATGAGGAAAATGATAGGAGGCACCATTTTTAAGTAGCGGAGAAGGCATGATCCAAGGATCTGAAGTAATGTGATACACTCCCATTGTTTTGTTTTTGTGTGTGTGTGTGTGTGTGTGTGTGTGTGTGTGTGTGTGTATTCAGGGTGACTGATGTTATCATTTTTCATGATGTGAAATTTTTGAAGGACATTTTACTTATGGGGATGATTGGTTCAAATTCTCTCTTCCTCAAAAAATATCAGAATGGGGAGAGTGGTGATTTCCACTTAGGCCTGGAGTTACTGCTCTGTCATTCTGTCAGAGCAGAGGGAATATCACAAAAATCCTTCCAGTCACTTCCATGAATAATGTATGTCTTATTTCTTTATTCTTCCCCACAGCAAACATCAATCAGAAGCATCGGAAACAAACAGACCACAGAAACTAGAGTCAAAACCAGCATTTTGTCAACTGATTAGATAGCAGTTAGTTTAATGCTAACATTAATCAAGGTCTGATTGCTCCATTGTGAGGAACAAGAACCATGTGCTGAGATTAATATGCAAGATCTGGTTCAGAATGTTTCTGCAGAAACCCCCCACGCAGTAATTAAGAAGAACACAAAATGAAGGTTATTGATCCGTTGTGTTATTGAGAAACAACATAATTGATATTTTGGATCTTAATTGCTGGTTCCAAAGTAAAAGTGACAGTCTGTGCAGATCATTAGTAACAGAGTTGTTTGTTTCTACTATTTTAAACCAAAATATTGGGTTCAAGGGTTATCCTGCTTCAAATTGATTCTGTTATCAAGAAGTCTTTATTTGTAAATGTCTCCAATTATTATTCTTGGGACAAATCTGGTGCAATATGCTATTAGTTTGGGAATCAGACAGTTTCCATTCATGAGCTCTGTGGAATGAGATTTGTCATTGAACTTGTCTGGCTCCCGAAATTCTTTTTTTTTAAAAGTGGCATTAATAATGTTCAGCTCAGAGATTTGCTGGAAATATTTGGGGAGAAATTCCATGTCTGAGAGTCAAGAGCCTACTAGTTCGGATCAAAAGACTCTGAACACAAACTGCTGTGTTTTAAACACAGCTTTGTCACTTCTTCGCTGTGCAAACTTAGGCACATTAGTTAACCTCTCTGATCCTCAATCTTTCCATTGTTGAACAGGAGTGACAGCCATAGGCTTCCCTGACAGAGTTGTTGTGGAATTAAATGAACACATAAAACGTTCTAAGAGGGCTAGGCAGAGGAGAAGCACTGAGTAAGTGTTAGTTTTTTTATTATAATTAGAAAGTGGTTATGCACATCATCAATACTTAATAAATATAAAATGCATCATTTTTCCTCTGTAGGTAGCCAGTAGGAAACTCAAACCAGAGTGCTGGCTCTGCCTCACATGGCACAGTGGGGGTAAAGATGCCAACGTGAAGAAAGACTGTGGGTCAGCACGCCTTACCCACTTGCTCACAGAACTTGCAGAAAATATTATTTTGCCTAATTCCTAAATGTGACAAGACAGCACAGAAAAAAAAAAAAGAAACAACTGAAATGTGAAGAAACCATGATGGGGAAAGACCAAGATGAACTAATTGTGAATAAAAGACCCTAGGAGAAATAGATTATTCTAGGCAAGAAACAGATGCTAATTAGCATTCTGACAGAAATCTAAGGACACACTGATTTCAAAAAACAAGAATCAGTTGCCAAGAAAAAGAAACCAGGAGATACTAAGAAAGCGATCTTGAGAGTGCAGGAAGAAAATGGCAGATGCAGTGAATGGAAAAAAGCCTGCATGGGTTGTAGAGAAAGCCAAATGAATGACAGAGATCAGAGCTAAAAGGATAAAGAAGAATTTGAGAGAAATGATGAGAGACCATCCAGTGGACCAAGCTTTGGACTAAAAGGAATCCTGGAAAAGAGTTGCAGGGCTGAGAGGTGAGGATATGGCCAGGGAAATAATGCGAGTTTCCTGAACTGAAGGAAATGTGCATCCCCAAAAAGGAAGGCTCCAAATCACAAGATACAACTACACATAACCTAGAATGGCTAACGTTCGATGATAAATGAAAATACAAAGTGCTGGTGAGGATGCCATCCAACTGACACTCTCCTACATGGCTGGTGGGAAAACAATAATAATTAAAAAAAAAAATACATCCACTTTGGAAAACTAGTTGGCAATCCTATATAATAAAAAGAGTAATATGCAAATTTACCATACCTCCACTACACTCACAAGCCATGCCCACCAGCCACACCCACCAGCCAATCAGAAGGAATATGAAAATTAACCCAACCAAGATGGCTACAGCCACAGAGAGAGCAGGAGGGAGGCTTGGGTTGCCCCTGGCAATGGAGGAAGCAAAGATTTCTACAAACCCTGGCCTACCTAAGCTTCCACTTAAGGCAACAAAGTTTCAATGGCTGTGGGAGAAGAAGGCTTGGCTCCATTCCAGGCTACAAAGTTTCAATTGTAGAAGATAAATAAATCCCAGATACCAGGGTCTCTGCTTGGGTCCCTGGGGGTATGGCCAGCCTGCAAACCACCACAGACCCCTCGCTCAGGCCACCCCATGCCCCAAGGGAACCTCCACCCTTATCCAGGACACTCTTCAGGGCAAACCAACTGGCCCCCACCTATGCACCAGGCCTCTATCCTATCTAATAAAAGAGTAATATGCAGATTGACCATCACTCCAACACACAAGATGACTGCCTCCATGTGGACACAAGATGGCCACCACAAGATGGTCAGCAAGGGAAGGCAGTAGGCAGGCACAAGGCCTGCAAGGGAGGGCAGTTGGGGGTGATCAGGCTGGCAGAGGAAGGAAGTTGGGGGTGACCAGGCCTACAGGGAAGGGCAGTTGTGGGGGACCCAGACCTGCAGGAGAGAGCATTTAGGGGTGACCAGGCCCACAGAGGAGGGCAGTTAGGGACAAACAGGCTGGCAGAAGAGCAGTTAGGTATCAATCAGGCTAGCAGGAGAGTGGTTAAGGGGTGATCAAGCTGGCAGGCAGAAGTGGTTAGGGCAATCAGGAAGGAAGACAGGTGAGCAGTTGGGAGCCAGCAGTCCTGGATTGTGAGAGGGATGTCTGATCAAACCTAAACTGGCAGTCAGACATCCCTCAGGGGAGCCCAGATTGGAAAGGGAGCATGCTGGGCTGAAGGACACCCTCCCCCTGCATGAATTTCATGCACTGGGCCTCTAGTATCACATAAAGTCTAACATGCAATTGCCAGGTGACCCAAGGATCTTACTCCTCCTTATTTACTCAAGAGAAATTTACACAAAATCCTTAAGTCAATGTTCACAACAGTTTTATTTATATGATATCAAAAAGTATCCCAAAGGACTATCAATTTCTGATAAGCCTTCTTATCCCAATAAAGTAAAATTAAAAAAAAAGAAATTTCAGAACATTAATGAATAAACAAAGGGGCCATAATCTTATAGACACAAAAATAGGTTATCTACAAAGGAATAAATGCTAGAGCATCTTCAGAAACATCAGGGACACTGGATGCCAGAAAACAATAGAGAAATAACTTCAAAGTTATGAGGGAAAAACAATTCCCAATCCAGAATTTTATACACAGCCATCATGCAGCATTGTGCCTGGCACCCATTAGCTGATCAATAGCTAGTCATTACATGCCTGATGAATGGCCGAATAAGTGAGAATTTGCATTTTAAGCAAATTTAACTTTCATTTTCTTTACCTGAGATGATGATTGCAATATATACTATTCCAGGGGCTTGAAAAACATAATATCTGTGATCCAGATACATGTGAAAAGTATTGTAGATCAGCAAGCTACTTAATTCAGTAAGAATTTTATTTTCCAATAGAATAGATATCTCTTAAATAACTTAATAAAAAAAAAAAAGAACCTTTCTCTGGTCTTAAAGTAATCTTTATTCCTGAGCCAATATGATACCTTAAGATTTTTGAAAAAAGAATGTAAGTACTCACAGAATTAGTGCCGCAGACAATGAATAAAATGAGTAATTGAAGATCACCTTAAGAGTGGCATCTCCAACTTGAGTACACCAAGAGACACGGTGGTGGTGTGCTGAGGTAGGAAAATCAGGAACATGGTATATGAGGCTAAAGTTGTCTGTCGCTTCTTCCTGAGGAACCATTTAACTTGAAGGATGGGACAAGTGGGGGAACATGTAATGTTCCTGCTTTCCAAAGTATATACCACATCCACCAAACCCTTGTTTTAATTCTAGGTAATTTCTTGTTTAATTTATTTTATGTGCCTGTTTACCTTGAGATAATAAAAGAAAACAGCATTAACTCTGGTACAACAGATCAATTTCCTAGAGCGATTAGTAGAATTTGATTTTTTGTTTTGCCAACATAGAATTCAACTAAGTTTCCTTTTCTGTGTCAATGAGCTCTCTGAGTGAGCTTGGACATTTGTTTTCTGTGATTTAAGCATCATTCTTTTGAGGCGAAGCATCTCCAGTCTTGCCCCTTCCCCCACATTGTGTGTGGGCTACCTGTAGGAAGGTGTGCTTGGAATCCACTGGAATGCTCATCTTGAATTCTACCGAGTTTCTGTTCCAGTGTGACAGTTGCTTCAATATGGATCATGATGTTGTACAGTGTTGATTTTCTGCAACAGTTCCATGGACTATTTTTTCTTATATTAAACTTCTCTTGAAAATCGTTTCCTTATCTTGAGCCCTTCCTGTCTCTGATGCATGATGAGGCTCTCAATCCCAAGTTCTAGGGTTCTCTCAGAGGGGTTTTTGGAAGAACTCAGTTGACTGCAATGTGAACAGGTTAGAGGATTAAAAAGCAGACAATAGCCGAAACCGGTTTGGCTCAGTGGATAGAGTGTCAGCCTGGGGACTCAAGGGTCCCAGGTTCGATTCCGATCAAGGGCATATATCTTGGTTGCGGGCACATCTCCTGTAGGGGGCGTGCAGGAGGCGGCTGATTAATGTCTCTCTCTCTCATCGATGTTTCCAACTCTCTATCCCTCTCCCTTCCTCTCTGTAAAAAATCAATAAAATATATATTTAAAAAACAATAATAAATAAATAAAAAGCAGACAATTGAAGGAGATTAGATGCCTATTTGACACCAAACAAAAATGTGTAAAAGCCACAGGACTTGATGTTAGGGCAGAAGAGATACCTCATGAAGAGTCAAAATTCTCTCCTGGATGGTGTTCTAACAGTAACCAACTGAGCCATAAGGCTAGGGAAGTATTTTACCCACTTTAATTGGATTATTTGTGGGAGGGTTTGGTGTTGAGTTTTATAAGTTCCTTATAAATTTTGGATATTAACCCCTTACCAAATGTATCACTGGCAAATATATTGTCCTATTCATGGGCTCCCTTTTTATTTTGTTGATGGTTTCCGTTGCTGTGCAAACCTTTTTAGTTTGATGTGAAGGAATTAATAAAAAAACAAAAAACACTAATAATAATAATAAATAACCACAAATGCATAGAGAGACAATTGGATGTTGTTTCTGTTTTGTTTTGCAAGATCAATGAGATGCTTTAATTTAATCTTCCATGACAAAGAACTTACTGTAAAAATATTTGCACATATATACACACAATATATACACAAACTGTGGATAAAAAAACAATGAGTGGAATAACTATGGAACATTGACATCTATCAACAGAGATTCATCTGGCACGTCAATTAGTTTAAGGACATTTCAGTGCAGTGCAGGTATGTGGAACAGGGTGGGCAGGGACAGATAAGAGAATAGGCATGAGTACAACTTCCTGTCACCTACTGTCTCTAAGATGTCACACATGGGCACCCCTGCTTGCGGTAGTATATCCGGGGATGAGTCTGCACTCCAAGGTCATTGCCCGGGAGACATCTCAGCTGAGTGGGGCTGAGGCACTGATAGTCCACAGCGCACAGGGGCTCTGTTCCCGCAGAGGGAATTGACCTGAGGGTCTTCATGCTTTGCCTGGAGCCAGTGCTGTAGGGTGGGACACACAGCGGTAAGCGGACATATTTGCACAAGTTAATTATTGTCTGTATCTTGGCCCAGGGACTGACACAACAGTGAGAACAACACACTGTCAAACCAATTGAAAGAGAGGAGTGAAGAAAATGTAGTGCAAAGGAAAGGGTGGGAGGAGAATTTTATATCGTACGTGATGCTAGCCTTAAAAACATGTTTACAAGGAAATGTATTTGAGACAAGACCGGTTTGGCTCAGTGGATAGAGTGTGGGCCTGTGGATTGAAAGGTCCCAGGTTGGAATCTGGACAAGGGCATGTATCTTGGTTTCGGGCACATCCCCAGTAGGGGGCGTGCAGGAGGCAGTTGATGGATGTCTCTCATCGATGTTTCTAGCTCTCTATCCCTCTCCCTTCCTCTCTGTAAAAAAATCAATAAAATATATTTTTAAAAAAAGAAAATGCATTTCATATTTCTAAGGCAGTGTTGAAAGATGAATTCAAATAATTAGCTGAGTTCGCCTAGACCTGCGGTCAGCAAATTGTGGCTCATGAGCCACATACGGCTTTTTGGCCCCTTGAGTGTGGCTCTTCCACAAAATACCACGGCCTGGGCGAGTCTATTTTGAAGAAGTGGCATTAGAAGAAGTTTAAGTTTAAAAAATTTGCCTCTCCAAAGAAATTTTAATCATTGTACTGTTGATATTTGGCTCTGTGGACTAATGAGTTTGCCGACCACTGGCTTAGACACTATACTGTTGTAACAAATGCACCTTCAAATCTCAGGGAACAGGGTAGGACAGATAGAAGAGTGTATAGGGGGACAGAGGAGATAAATGGTGATGGAAGGAGGGATACTTGACTTGGGATAATGATTACACTATACAATATACACATGATATATTACAGTACTGTACATCTGAAACATATAAATTTTATTCACTAATGCCACCCCAATACATTCAATAAAAATGTTTTTAAAAGTTCAAAAGAAAGAAAATTAGAAGAGAAAGTGGTTCATAAACATCTCAGAATTCTTTCCAGTTTTTCTAAATTCCCCTTAGCTTGTCACTATTTGGCAGAAGTAGTCAAAATAAGAGTAGCACGCTTCAGAGGAGCAGCAGGTAAGAGAGCAGATAGCAGGACGCAGCGTCTGGTCCCAGATGACAGGTGCTGCGAATGCAGATGTTGGGAGAGTGAAGGGCGGCCACTCGCCATGATGTATCACATCATCTCTCTGACCTCGAGGTAAGAGCAAACAAGAAGAGCAAACTGTGCCGCTCCCCGGGCTGGAAAAAGGAGACCTTCCACGCACGCAGCCCTGAGCTGTCGCAGGAATTCTCTCTCTGCCAGAGAGACTGGGGCTTTCCATCTCGATGCCAGCGGGGCCTTGCCCTGGATGCTTTTGGAAGGAAAAGAAAGAAAATGAAAGACTATAAAAGAGTGTTTTACATTTAATTTAATTTAGCTAACACAGCAAGTCATAGTCACTGAGCTGTTCCAATCTTCGGAGAGGTTCCAGAAAAATGAGCACTTGCCTTGCACTGAGAACAAACTTTGGGTGCGTTCTGTGCCTGATGCTCACAGCAGCTGCGAGAGGTTGAGTCATTATGATCCCCACTCTCAGCTGAGGACAGCAGCGTCTGGCAAGTTTAGGTCCCTTGCCCAAGGTCGCATAGCTAGGCTACAGTAGGAGCAAATCAAATCCAAGTCTAATTCTGGGGTTCCCCTCATTCTCCACTCCTCACTCTTCAGTATAGTTAGCCGTCCCCTACCTGTGGTTTCACTCTCCTTGGTTTCAATGACCCCCACTCAACTGGAGTGGAACATATTAAACAAAGCATTCTAGAAATAACCAGTTCAGAAGTTGTAAATTGCCCCGCTAAGTGCATGATGAAATCCCCAGCATTCTCACCCTGGACATGAAGTCACTGAGTCTCCATGCTGTCACACCCCCATCCATCAATCACTTAGTAGCCTGCTTCTGCTTTGTTATCATCTCAACTGTCCTTGTATTGCAGCGCTTGTGTTCAACTCACCTTTATTTCACCTCATATTTGCCCCAACGTGGAAGAACCCCGATGCCCACTACAGTGGTACCTCGAGATAGGAGTTTAATTTGTTCCATAACCTTGAAGCTTGGGAAACTATGAGACGCTAGAGTCTCAGTAAACTGGTGGGTCGTGTGCAGCCGGCCGATCCGCGAGATGACTCCTATCTCAAATGTTGCTCGTATTTCAAAGCAAAAATCGCTCGCTCGACGGCTCGTATCTCAAAAATCTCGTATGTTAGGGCACTCGTATCTCGAGGTACCACTGTATTTGGATTTGCCAAAGAGAACTGTCACATGCTTCCTTTCAGAGAAAGAAGGAAGTTCTCTCTGTGAGAAGGAAACACACAAAGCCACACGCTGAGCTCTCCCAGATCTATGGCGACCACACATCTTCTGGACATCACATCGTGAAGAAGGAAAAGCAAACCGATGCTGATTTTGCTGTCACACCTTCAGTTGCAAAAGTTACCACCAAGCGGCTTGGAATCTTCACCTGAGATGGACCACAACGTCAAAGCTGCGTCATGTCAGAGTCTCACGCTCCCCAGCCCTGCTTCCTCTAGACTCTTCCCTTGGGGAGGCTTCAGATCTGGTTTGTGGTTGGAAGGTTTTCCTTGTCCAATCCTGCTTCCTCTCTCTCTCTATCTTTCAAAGCCTCCTGTAGGTTCTGAGCATCGGTTTCTGTGAATGGACACAGTAGCTAAATGCCATGCTGCCCCAGGTCTCAGTCTTGGAATCACTGCTCTCTATTTTCATTTCCTGGATCAGCCACTTAGTTTATTGAGTATTTTTTAAATATTTTTTTATTGATTTTTGTTTACAGAGAGGAAGGGAAAAGGATAGAGAGCTAGAAACATCAATCAGCTGCCTCCTGCGCACCTCCTACTGGGGATGTGCCCGCAACCAAGGTACGTGCCCTTGAGCAGAATCGAACCTGGGTCCTTTCAGTCTACAGGCCGACACTCTATCCACTGAGCCAAACTGTTTTTGGCAGTTTATTGAGTATTAATGGCACTTCTATGTTGAAGATTCAGCTTCGAGATTCCAGACACCAGCCATCTTCTGACCTCCAGACACATGTGCCCAATCTCTACTCAACATCTCCATGGGCTCTTCAATAGGAGCTTAAGACTTAATATGTCCAAGTCCATTCTCTGATCTTTTCCCCAAACCTATCCCTTTTCCCAGCTTTCTCATTTCAGTAATGACTCTAAGTCTCTCATTGCCAAGAGCAAACATCCTTGATTTCTCTCATTGTCTCATAGCCCACACTAATGCATCAGCAAATCCTGTGGGTTCCACTAAAAATGCATACAGCACCTCACCGGTTCTCACTAGCTGCACTGGGACAACATCATTTCAAGCACCAGCCACGTCCCCTTATATAGATTACTGCTAGAGCCTCCTATTTGGACTTCCTCTCTCTACCCTTGACCTATTCAAGCTATTTTCCACACAGTACCCTTTAGAAAGACAAATGCTGTATGATATCACTTATGTGTAGAATCTGGAAAAGCCAAACTCATAAAAACAGAATAGAATGCTGGTTACAGAGACTGAGGGGGTGGTGGAACAGGAGAGATGTGGTTTAACTAATAATAAATAAATTCTGGAGATCTAATGTACAAGTTAGTGAATGGTATTGTACTATGTCATCTCACTTGCTAAGAGGCTAGATATTATTCCCACCACACATACAAAAGTGATTATGTTGCATGAAAGAGATGCTAACAACCTGTACAATGACAACCATTTTACAGTCTATAAATATTACACACCTTAGATTTACAAGTCATATATATTTCAACAAAAAAAAATTAAAAATAAAGACGTAATCCTCAAAATAACCTAAAAGACTCCATGTTATCTGGCTCCTTCTCCACAGTTTTTCCCTCGTGTTTACTCACTTCTTCTATTCTAACCACATGGACTTCACTGCTGATCCCCAAATACTGAAACGTGTCCCTACCTCAGGACTTCACATGTGACATTCCTTTGTCTATAAATTTTCTTCTCCCGATATCTGAAGGGCTCTCAACTCTGCTCACACATCCCTTGTCAATGACATCTTTCCTGAGCTCTGTACACAGAATTGCACCCCCAATGCCCCCTTTTCATTCCCCTGCTCTCCTTCTTTATAGCTCTTAAAATCTAGCATAAGTGATTTTTGTCACGCATCTCCCTTATTTTCAGGACGAAAAAAATTCATACTTATTGTATTCCCTATTGGATTCCTAATACCTATTTCAATATCTTCTACATGGCAGAAACCCAATACATATCTTGTATATAAATTAATGAATTAGGATAATAATAATGCTGACCACATAAAGAGGTTGTGATCTCTGATAATTAATGCAAATTACTTAGTCTAGTTCCTGGCACACAATAAATACTCAACAATCATAAGTTTGTGTTAATAATATTAGCAAGTTTTAGCCCTATCTGGTTCAGTGGATAGAGCATCGGCCTGTGGACTGAAGGGTCCCAGGTTCGATTCCAGTCAAGGCCATGTACCTTGGTTATGGGCATCCCCAGTAGGGGATGTGCAGGAGGCAGCTGATGGATGTTTCTAACTCTCTTTCCCTCTCCCTTCCCCTTTGTAAAAAATCAATAAAATATAATAAAAAATGTAATATTTGCAAGTTTTAATCATGGCTGCCTTAGGAAAGGTGAATGCTTCAATAGCAGTCTCCATTCTGGGGACACATTTGACAGCAATGATCAGGTGTGACCCACAGAACCTAAACATCTCTCTGTACCTCTATTTGCTCAGATTCTTGAACAAAAGTACTTTAAGATAATGTCCCATGTTGGTGAACAATGACTATAATTCAAGTACAAATGAGAACTCTTCTATCTCTTAAATGAATGCATCATGCTATAAATACTGCACAGAAGATTTCTTGTGTAAATATCATTATCTTCATAGTGTGAACCATTTTGGAGAGATGTAACTGCAAGAGGAAACTCTGGCTTGCCTGGATTTTTCCTCCTCGTTACCTGAGTTTTGGGACTGTTTGTCTTTTTTGAACAAATATTTTTGGAGTGCCTGCTGTATCGAGGCACACTGTGCTGGGCAAGAGCGGGTGAGGCTTGGTTCCTGTCTTCAGAGAGCCCCACCCCATCAACAAAGGGGGGTAATTAAGTAAGGCATTGCAGGGAGGTGTTAGACTAGGCACAGGAAGTACAGGATGCATATGATGGAAGAAACTTAGCTTATGGTGGAGAAGAAAGATGGGAAAAGATCACACTCTGCTTCTCACAAGAAGAGGTGATATTTAAGATGTGTGAAGTTCTCCTGCTAAAAA
Source organism: Lasiurus cinereus (assembly GCA_011751065.1). Lineage (NCBI taxonomy): Eukaryota > Metazoa > Chordata > Mammalia > Chiroptera > Vespertilionidae > Lasiurus > Lasiurus cinereus. The sequence continues at coordinate 2,957,297 of JAAGEH010000357.1, forward strand.
TTAAGGTGTCCTGGCCAAGGAAAAGGTGGTTGCGGGAGGAGGGGACTGTGCGAAATGACTCAGAGGGAACATGGGGCCTCCCAGTTTTCAAATTCTGAAACGTGTTTTGGCAGCAAAGTCAAGCTTCCCTGCGGTGTCACATGAACGGCTGGTCCACAATGAATAGAATTTCTCGTAGTCTCAGTAACTGCAGACAATCCTTAAACTTTCTTCAATACCTGCTCAAAGTTCCCTTTACAGTTTAATAAAGATTTTATTTTTTTCTACAGTACACTCTGAAAATGTCTCCTGCTCCCTTGTAAACCCCAGCCAGGAGTCTCTCTCTATCAGTGAAGTCCTTGGGTTCTCTGTCTCTCTCAATCCCAAGGGCCTGCAGCTGGCCTGGGGCTTGGTATACTGCACGTGTTGAGGGCTGGAGCAGATCCTCTGCATAGAAAGAGTAACTCCCTATGGAGACAGAGCTGAACATAGATCTTGAATGTAGGCAGGACACGGGAGCCTTGAAAGGATCTTCTGCTACCGGGTCTATGCTAGGTACGGGGTATACCAGATGATGGAAATACAATAAAAATGCAAACTGAGAGGTTTCCCTAAAGAATATCATAGAAAATAAAAAAGGGAGAGACCATTGCAAGCAGAAAGACAGCCCATGTCAAGAACAGTTTGAACTGGATCGTGCAGAATGAGTAGGGTCCTGAGAGAAGAATAACAACTGGACAATCCAATAGAGAGAGGGGGGAGGTGGTGGGGTAGGGGGGTTTAGAGCCAGGGCCACACTGTTGAACCTGCAATTAGTTTTCTAGGGATGGGAATAAACCCTCTCTGCTTGCAAACATAGCCACCTTCGTTCATTCACATAGGACAGTGGCCGGCAAACTGCAGCTCGCGAGCCACATGCAGCTCTTTGGCCCCTTGGGTGTGGCTCTTCCGCAAAATACCACAGCCTAGGAGAGTCTATTTTGAAGAAGTGGCTTTAGAAGAAGTTTAAGTTTAAAAAATTTGCCTCTCAAAGAAATTTTAATCGTTGTCCTGTTGATATTTGGCTCTGTTGACTAATGAGTTTGCCCACCACTGGTATAAGGCATGTTGTTAAACACCAAAGATTCCGCAATCTTTTAGGATAAAATTTTCAATCAAACCAAGGAAACAAAAGAAAAAAGAACTCCACAATGTTGAAAGGGTAAAGGCATGAATCATAATCTTCCAGTTTAAGCTATTGAAGTTCGAAGCTGGAGAAATTACAGGCGTAAGTGCTTAAGTATCTCCAGTTGACTTTTAATTAACCTCCTTTGCCATTTCCCATCTAGGGAAATGGAAAAACATTTTCATAGTCCAACCAAAACTTACTTTATAAAAGAATTACACAAATCTGAAAGTCACTCAGAATAGTCTTTCAAAACATGTGATTTTTGCAGCTGAATCAGGCCAAGCCGCGTTTATTCCCTATCAGTCCTCGTTATCTGGGCATCGCTCTCTTCTTAATAAGATTCCGACAAAGCCTCGTCTTCCGGGGCAAAAGTGAAAACCCACAGTGATTTAAAAAGTATTTTCTCTAATCGGGCCCCATCTCATTAGTTGTGATTCCTTTCTTTTAGATTCTGATGTTTGCAGATGCTTTGGTGGGAACGTTATTTAAAATATGTGTTCCTGAGTGAATACCCGCCCCTTGTGCAGACTATTTTTCCTCTAAACTTCTGAGTTGAGAAGAGGATTTTGCTTAAGCAAAATCTTTTTTTTTTTTAAGAAAAAGATTATTTCCCTTTTCCTCTGCAAACCACTCCCCTGCCAAAAAAAAAAAAAAGAATAATACGGTATTAGATTTGCCTAAACACAATTACAAACAGAGGCCAGGCCACTGACTTTTCATTTTGATGATGGTAAATGACATCAACTCGCCTCCTTGGCAGCCAAAATAATGAGATTGTTATACCTCTCATGGTAACTGGTCACCAGAAAGGAGTCACTATCGAATCAGTCAGGTTGAGCTGGGTTGTGCTGCAGTAACAAGTAAGTTTTACAATCATGATGGCTTCGCACCACAGAAGTCCATTTCTTCCACACATCAAATCCATTGTGGGGTGTGTTTTTTTGTTTTGTTTTGTTTTTTGTTTGTTTGTTTGTTTTTGGCTGCTTCTCCATCTAGGAACAGAGAGATCTAAGCTCTTTTCATCTTTAATATGGCCTCCTGGATATGTTTCTTCTAAGGTCGCTTCACACAGGGAGAGTGATCAGGAAGAAACACGCTGGCTGGCAACTTCCTCAGCCTGGAGGTTGTTCCTTTTCGGATTCTTTTTTTTTTTTTAATATATTTTATTGATTTTTTACAGAGCAGAAGGGAGAGGGATAGAGAGTTAGAAACATCTATAAGAGAGAGACATCAATCAGCTGCCTCCTGCACACCCCCTACCGGGGATGTGCCCGCCACCAAGGTACATGCTCTTGACCAGAATCGAACCTGGGACCTTTCAGTCTGCAGAGTGTTAGATGCTCTATCCACTGAGCCAAACCAGTTTCGGCTCTCTTCGGATTCTTAAGATTCATCTGGCCTCAACCCAAGTGCAAGGGCGAATGGGAAAAGAGGAGGACACCTGGAATATTTGGGAAGCAATGACTACCTCTGTGTCAATGACGTAATGGACGGCATTCGGTTCTATGCTAGGCAGAGTTCAGAAGAGGCACATGGACAGCATGGACTTTTCAACATGGTCCAGGGGAGTCCTGGAGTGCACAGCATGTATGTTCTGGAAGCAGTAAAATTGCTGCCTGGCCTGCCACTTTGCAGCCATGAGACCTTTGCCAGATCTCAGGGCCACTCTGAACTGCAGTGTCTTCATCCGCAAAGTGCAGAGAACACCAACGGAGCAAAGCAGCCGAGAGGACCCGAGTAATGACGGTTAAGCACCCAGAAAAGGGCCTCACAACTGCTGCCCATTCGATCTTTAAAGTGGCAATTATTATTATGGTATTTCAGGGAAAATCATAAAACGGGAATATCATTATCATCACGCCAAATAATTAAATAGCGACAGTGAATTGACCCCAAATAATGGAAACGATTGGGAAATGGAAGCCTCTCGGAGACTTCCCGGCGGAGTTCAGAGGCAGCTCTCACCCCGCGTGTCGTTTACTTTGAGCGGAGAATGTAATATATCATTACCTTCAGAATTTCTCATTTCAGATGGGGGGAAAAATGAGCTTTTAGAGTAATTGCAAAATTTTTAAAGAGGCCTCCTTGAATGCAGGGGGGCGAGTTTCCATGGCAATGTCTGAACAACAGGCAGGGAAGCGGATAGAGAGAGAGAGAGAGAGAGAGAGAGAGAGAGAGAGAGAGAGAGAGGAGAAGATAAAACAAACATGGCAAACCGTTAAAACTGCCGAACCTGGAAAAGCTCTATCCAGACTAACAGCTCGCATTTGCAGCAGTTCAGTGAGCCTCAGATTTAAACAAACTGGCATCTCCGTGAATAGCAAGCAATTGCCGTGAGCCCGTCGTGTGCTGATTGTCTCAGGCTGATCACCTGGGTTCTCTCTGAGCTTTTTTCCATCGCGATGGATGTGCAATTGTCTTCATTGTCACGTTCAGATCCGAGGACATTGGAACAGGTTACTACTCCCTGCGAGACCTGGCAGGGTCCGGATTGGCAAATCAGGATCAGTTCCTTTCACCGCAAGAAAGACCGGTTCATGGATGTCAGACAGAAGGAGGGAGGCCCAGCTTGAGGAGCAGACAGACAGACAAGTAACTAGAGGAAGAAGACAGACTAGTAACATAGACCCTAGAGTGGTGGGGTGAGAGCTGTTAAATTCTTCCCGCCAGTGCTGACGGGACACTCGCAGGTGTCAGAGTTCTGCTCAGCCCCCTGGGACCAGAACTGTGGACCACAAAGCCCAGAGCCCCATCCTCCAGGAAGCCTACTGCAGTGGACATGCTGTCACTAGTCAGCCATAGAAACACAGTGGGGACCTCAGGCCCAGACCAGGGGAGAGGCAGGCTTTGAGGGGTGCTGACTGTCCTAGTAATGGATGCTCAGAGATGGAGCAGCCTGGGAAATCTTTTTAAAAATATTTTTTTATTGATTTAAGAGAGGAAGACAGAGGGCAAGAGATAGAAACATCAATGATGAGAGAGAATCATAGATCGGCTGTCTCCTGCACACCCCACAGGGGGAGATGGAGCCCGCAACCCAGGCAGGTGCCCTGATTGGGAATTGAACCGTGACCTCCACGTTCCTAGGCCGAAGCTCAAGCACACCAGCCAGGCACGACCTGCATAATCTTGCTCTTCCTGGTGGGAATTCACAGGTTGGTGAATCTGGCACAAGGGGAATACAGGTTCTCCAGGGGGTGTGCTCTGTCTGATTCCTGAGTGAGTGAGTGAATGTGGGAACCCTACCCGTAAGGGAAGGAGCCCAGTGGGCGAGCCAGTCCAGGAGGTTCTCTCCGCTGCCATCCTTCCAGGCCCACCAGTGAACTGGCAAGTCCCAGCCCGCTGTCTGCGAGGACAATGTCGGGGTGGCAGCTTGGTGGCTCCCCACAGCCAGGGGGGTTCCCTGGCTTCTGTGTTTCACTTTCAGATAAGGAGGAAAGCTGGATTAAGAAAAACCATTCAGCCCAAACCGGTGTGGCTCAGTCGATAGAGTGTCGGCCTGCAGACTGAAGGGTCCCAGGCTGGATTCTGGTCAAATGCATGAACCTTGGTTGCGGGCACATCCCCAGTAGGAGGCAGCTGATCGATGTCTCTCTCTCATCGATGTTTCTAACTCTTGATCCCTCTCCCTTCCTCTCTGTAAAAAATCAAAGAAATATATTTTAAAAAATAAAAGAAAAGCCATTCAGAGAGTGCCTCTCTCCCTCTCTCTCTCTCTCTCTCTCTCTCTCTCTCTCTCTCTCTCTCTCTCATCTTTCCTGAGCTGCTCACCACCCTTTCAGACTGCTGTTGTCATGGAGGAGAACAAAGCTGCCTTCCAGAGACTGCCCCTACGCCATGCCAGCCAGCAGCACGCATGCCCTTAAATGAGTCTCCAGATCACAGAGGTCACGGTCACCAAACAATATGCATTCCCCTTTCCCGGGCACTTTCCCTTACCTGATCTCCTGTCACTTCCGGAATTGACGTGCAGAAGGTCAGAGACGCTGGTGCATGAAATGTCCCGGGGTTTCCACGCTCCTGGAGGGGATGCCCCAGGAAGCTGTGGCAATGCCCTGGCCCGTCCCTGGCTGGGGCGGGGGTGGGACTTGATCTGGGCAAGAAGCCCGGCTGGTTGGTGCTCTGCCCTCTGCTCAGCCAGCCGTGCCAACGGGAGCTGCCTCCTTGTGTGGGTCCCACAGACTGAGTCTGGCTCAGATTTCACCTGAAAACCAGATCTGACAGGAGGGAGAGGCTGAGGGGGAGGGAGGACTTTGGAGACTGCTGATCCGTTTCAATACCTTTGACAATAAAAGAAAATAAAAGGCAGAGTAGAGGCCCAGAAGTGGCAGCCGTTTGCCTAAAACCACAAAGCTCATTCGTGGCGGAGTGGGGACTGGGCCTCCTCCTGGGGTTCTTTCGGTTCCTACCTTAGGGCCTGTGGTGGCGGGATTCGGCTGCTCACAGTGATGGCCAGGCCCAGTGGTTTGGTCCAAGAGGGGAGAAAATAATATTTTTTCCAAAGCCCTAAAAGGGGACGTTTCTGGCCTGCCCTCCCACTTTCCCTGCCCAGCCATGTGCCTGTGGGATCTGAACTCTCCGACTCCGAGGGAAGGAAAACCTGTTGCCACCTCCCCTTCCTCCTGGGGCCCCACTTTCCCCTCCGACACTGCCCCAGGCACATTGGGTAGCTCACCACTCTCTCCTCTGGTTCCCGGATGCCCTTCCCTCCCCCCTGTCCTCTCTACACTTTAGCCTGAGGCTTGCCAGAAATCAGGGACGGGACACAGGCTTCTCCAACATGAACTGGGAAGGCCTGTCGTGTGCCGGCTCCTCCAGGCGCCCCCAGGATCACAGGAAGAGGGTCACTGTCCAGGGACTGAGGCCTCGTCTGCTTTCAAAAACCACAGGAGGGAGGACGTCCCCAAGCTGCAGAGCGTTCCTTTGAGAAGGCAACCCGGGGTCTCTCTGCTCCTTCCTGGGAGGACGCTGGGCCTGGAGAAGGTGACCGGGGTCTCTCTGCTCCTTCCTGTAAGGGCTCTGGGTCTGGAGAAGGTGTCCCCAGAGCGACACTGGGTGTGCCATCGGGAGGCCTGGGGCAGAAGGAGGAGGCAGAGGCAGAGGCTGCAGTGCCATGGGCAGCGCCTAGAGCAGCAGTTCTCAACCTGTGGGTCGCGACCCCTTTGGGGGTCGAACGACCCTTTCATAGGGGTCGCCTAAGACCATCGGAAAATGCAGATATTTACATCACGATGCATCACAGTAGCAAAATTTCATGGTTGGGGGTCACCACCACATAAGGAACTGTATGCAAGGGTCACGGCCTTGGGAAGGTTGAGAACCACTGGCCTAGAGGGTGCGGGCAACATTCGCAAGCATCCAGCAGGCCCACACCTGCTCAGACCCTCTTCTTCCCTCCGCAGAGAAAAGGTGTCTTACAGCTTCCTCACCTCAGCTCCTTGGATGGTTTTCATAGTCAGCTACTGCCTTCCTTCCCGATCAGTCTCCAATTCGGTGCTCTATCACCAGATTATGCAGCATTTCAACCATGAAAATGCATTCCATGGGTGAGAAGCAGTCACTGGGCTGTTCCTGCATGTCTGTCGGGAAGAGGTCCCACCAGAAAGGCCCTTTTTGTCAGAAACCAAACATTGTTCTCACTAAATGGATGTAAATAGGAGGCCAGAAGGCTGGTCAACCTTAACTGCTCTGAAAGGTCAGAGCTAACCACTCACTGCTTAGATGAAAACATTGTTAGCTGAAGCAGCCTCTACCTGTTTGTTTCATGTTAATTTCTGTTTTGTTATTTCCTGCCTAAAGGCTAGGGGTGTGTCCCAAAGCCTTAATAAAAGGGAGAAAAAGGCCAGAGCAAGTGGCAGTCCTTTCCACTAGAGGAAGGCTCCCGCCTGGCCCCCCAATATCGCCAAATTAATGTTTTCTAGTCTCTCTTTTCGTTTGCGTGCGGCCTCCTTCAGAACCCGAACCCTGAACCCCACGGGATGTAGAAAGGGACTCTCACACCCCTTACCTGAGATCAAGGGCCCTGGGCTAAGGACTGTGCGGCCCAGTGCTGTGCCCGCAGGCCCCGCAGCAGAGAGCAGCCTGGGGTCTGAGGCAGGCAAGCCTTCCCGCCTGTATCATTCCTTCTGGTGTCCTGGGCCAAGCCTCCGAAATGAACTGGAGGTGTCCCTCTGTTTCCATCTTCACACAATCCCAGAAAGCAAGGTCAGCACACAGCAGTGCAAGCGGAGTATGCGAATTGCCCCATTTCCGTCTTGTTTGTCTGGTGTCACAGGTGGTGCCTCTATACAGGCGAGGAGAACACAGCTCAGCAAAGGAGGGATTAAAGCAAACAACGTGCCAAAACCGGTTTGGCTCAGTGGATAGAGCATCAGCCTGCAGACTGAAAGGTCCCAGGTTCAATTCCGGTCAAGGGCATGTACCTTGGTTGTGGGCACATCCCCAGCAGCTGATAGATGTCTCTCTCTCTCATCGATGTTTCTAGCTTTCTATCCCTCTCCCTTCCTCTCTGTAAAAAAATCAATAAAATACATTTAAAAAAGAAAAAAGAGTGAACATTAACCATCTTTTAAAAAAACAAAACAAAAAACAACGTAAGCAGCCTGCATCCTCCACCCTCATCAGTGTGGGTGGAAGGCTGGTGAGGGATCAAGGGCCACCAACTTGCTGCCATAGCTGCCACCCATCATGTGCACCATCTGCCACACTGCCTTATGGGATGCCTTCGGATAAGCCGTGTCTCTTTGGAATGGCGGAAAAGTGGAGCATATACATTGCAAACAGTACATTTTTGGGGTAAATTTATTTTGTAAATACGCATACGTGAAAGGACTCTTTTTTATGTACAGTTTTATGAGATTTGACACGTGCCTGGGGCGGTATAACCACCATCACCATCAGAATATGAACCAGCTCCTTCCCCACATGGGTGCTTTGTGTTCAAAGACTCCGCCTACCCTGTAACCATGGTCACCATTATCAGCTCTTCATCCCTATAGCTTCATTCACTTGCATAATGTATAACATATTTTATTTTTTAAATATATTTTATTGAATTTTTTACAGAGAAGAAGGGAGAGGGATAGAGAGCCAGAAACGTTGATGAGAGAGAGACATCCATCAGCCGCCTCTTGCATGCCCCCTACTGGGGATATGCCCGCAACCAAGATACATGCCCTTGACTGGAATCGAACCTGGGACCCTTCAGTCCACAGGCCAATGCTCCATCCACTGAGCCAAACCGGTTTTGGCTATGTATAATGTATTTTAGATGGGTCCATGTACTTGTGTGTATCAGTACTGTATTCCTTCTTGTGCTTGTAGCTTCCTATTCTATGGATGCACCAGTATGTGTCTAGTTAGAGGACATTTGGGGTGTTTCCAGGTTTTGGTGATTACTAATGGAACTGCTGTGAACATTTAAATACAGATTTCTGTGTGTCATAACTTTACTTACTTCCTCGGATCAACACCAAAGGGTAGGACTGCTACGAATAAGAAGAAGAGTGTGCATTTAACTTTCTAAGACCGTTGTCCAGCTGCTATTCAAAGTGACTGGACTAGTTGGCATTCCCATCTGCATTGTACCAGAGCATACGTAGTCTAAGGAAGAAGTGCCTCACCCACACTTACTAGTAGCACCGGCAGGTATAATTACTATTGTGATGTTCATTGCAATTCTAACTCTGGTTTTCATTTGCATTCTTACGACGAATGCTGAGCATCTTTGCATGTCCTTACTTGCCATATTTTTCTTCAGTGAAATTTATCTTCAAACCTTTTGCCCATGTTTGAATCAGTTGCTTTCTTATTCCTGGGTTCACTAAATGATTTCTAAGCTTACATTTTTTATTAACCTATTTTTTTTTATTAAATAAAAGGCAAATGTTAAGATTATTATCAGCAGCATTGGGATTAATGAGAGCAACAGAAAGCTGTGTCTTTACGAGGCCAAATATTCACAGTTCTAGAAAAATCCTTCTTTAGTGTCTACATGAATCATCTGGGGGTCTGGTTGAAAATGAAGGTTGTGCTTAGTAGGTCTGGGTGGAGTCTGAGAATCTGTATTTCTTTCGGCCCTCTAAATTTATTTCAGGCATTTGCACTACTCTAGAGCTTCTATTTATTGTTTTATTTTTATTTTTTAAATTATTATTTATTGGTGAAAGTATTACATATGTCCCCCTTCTCAAATTGACCCCCTCTAGCCCGCTCTGCTCTCCCTCCCCTCCCCACTTTTCGCCCCAGTTCTTTAGACCTCTATTGTCTGTGTCCGTGGATTATGCATACATGCATACAAGGTCTTGGGTTGATTACTTCCCACCTACCCACCACCCATCCTCCCTCACCCTCCCTCTGAGATTCTGCACTTCGTTCTATGCTTTGCGTCTCTGGCTGGATCCACTCCATTCATCAATGTATTCTGTTCCTTAGGAGCATTATATTTCTAATAAGCTCCCAGATGCTGCTGCTGCTGCTGGTGTCTGCATCCCATTTTGACTAAAAGAGTCTGGGAGATCCTAGCTCACGTTTCCTTGTATAACATCAAAGCTGAGCAACACTCATTAGATAAGTAAATATTTTCTTCTGGAAGCCAAAGAAACATGAAATTAATAAATACATCAAGATAATTACATCTCTCCTTTAGGGCATGTTGGCAGACCTTGAGCAGGTATGTCATGAGTCTCTGTACCAAATATCGATCCAGAAATTATGCTGGCATGTCATTTAACTTTGCTACTAAGGAACATAGAGAGATCTGCCATTGAAGTCACTCCAATGAAGAAATCTATTTCTATAAAGAGCCAAGGTCGTAACCACCGAAGGCTCGACCCAACACCAGGCTGCATGCACAGCAGACAAGCGGGTTGAATTGCTGACCCCTGGGAGAGAGAGAGAGAGAGAGAGGCAGGGCTGATCAGCAGCAGCTGACTGCTGGTGAGGTGGAGAGAGAAGCCTTGCCAACAGCCAAACCTCACCAACAGCCAAGCCTCTCTCTTTCTCTCAGAGGTCAGAAGTTCAGCCTGATCACCAGCAGCTTGGGGCAGCTACTGATCAGCCCCACCTCTGTGATCAGGCCCAGAGATAGGCCTGGAGATGCTGACTGACAAAGAAACTGACCAATCAGAACCAAATCTGGGTGAAGTTTGAGGAGCCAATGGCTGCCTAGAAGGCAGAGTTTTGACACTGACTGGCATAGAAATTGACCAATCAGAATCTAATCTGTGTGAACTGTGAAGGCAGAACCTAAGGTAGGGACTGAAGAGGGGTTTCAAGGGCAACAGCTGTTTGGTGTAAGTGTAAGAAAGTGGTTTAATTTTTTAATGACCAGTTTGGCTGTATAGTGCATTTGGCTGGCTATCAGTCCAGAGATGAAGATTATGTGTTTTTGTCTGCCAATCTGCCAAGAACATCTCCTCCTGCCAAAAAAGCTGCCCCCGCCCGCTCCATTTAAGCAATCCTATCTTATATAATGTCTATACTTCTATCTATACTAATAAAAGGGTAATATGCAAATTAGACTGGGTTGACCTGCCATCTTCCAGATGTCTGACTTCCTCCCGGACAAAGCCATGGTGGTGGGGACCAAGGCAGAGGCAGTTAGGGGTGATCAGACTGGCAAGGGAGGGCAGCTGGAGTTGAGATCAGGCCAGCAGGGAGTTAAGGGCAATCAGGCCAGCAGGGGAAGGCAGTTGGGGGCAAGATCAGGCCAGCAGGGAAGGACAGTTGGGGGTGATATCAGGCCAGCAGGGGAGGGCAGTTAGGAGTGATTAGGCAGGCAGGCAGGCAAAGTAGGGGTGATCAGGCTAACAAACAGAGGGGTTAGGGGTGATCAGACAGGCAGATGAGTGGTTAGGAGCCAGTCATCCCGAATTGTGAGAGGGATAAATGACTGCCTGTTTAGGCCTGATCCGTTATTGGAGAGGGTGTAGGCCTGGCTGAGGAATCCCCTTCTGTGCACAAATTTTGTGCACCAGGCCTCCAGTAGTTATATATGTCACTTGTTAGAATTCAGTTTTTTTTGGTCCCCCAAATACTTTGATGTAGTCACTGGTTGCAGTAAAATCTTCCTTTTTCTCTCCATAAACAGTGATGTGGGTGTTGGTGGATAGTGTCCAGGTATGCCAGGGCCTTATTTTAAAAGCCTCATCCACAGAGAGGAGGAGTTAGGTGAACACTAGCTAACTGATGTGTAACGTGGCATTGGATATAAAGGAGAAAAACATTTTATTGCCCAAGTCTCCTTGAAGCCTGGGATTTCTGTTGCATTTCTGAAATAAATAAAAAAATCAAAAAAAAAAAATCAGAATCCTACTAGCCCATAGAAGGCAATCATCTATGATTTTGGCAAATGCAAACCCTGGTTGGTAAGGGGGGCTGTTTAGATTTTAGAGAGGAACCAAGATGAGCCAATTGAGATGCAGGGGAAAAAATATTAGAAAGTTTATTTCCACTCATTTTTAAATAACAAAACTCCATTTCACCAATGTTGACTGTATTAACACCATAGAATGGATAATAAAGAATTCCACTTTGAACATACGTCTGAAATATCTGAGGAGCCCTTTAAATGAGATGCCAAGGAGGCAGTTAGACTGTCCATTCCAACCTTCTGCTGCCTTCAGGTCCCTATTTCAGCCACTTGGGGCTGGAACTAGAGAAGGGGGGTGATACGCAATAAGAGAGATAATCTCCCTGACTTGAGAAAGATTTTAGTCTGGAAAGATGGACAGCCCATTTACAGCTAACACTGACTCAAGGCCGATCATGAGTATGGATGTTTCTGTCTGACTGAAGGCAATGGAGACGCAGAGGAAGGCATTATGAGAGTAGATGACAAGTTGTGGACAAGGTGACAGAGGAGGCCTTTATTCTAGACCCTAAATGGATTGGAAGAAAAAAAAATAAACAAACAAATAGCTGAAGAGTCCCTTCAAGGCTGACAGTTGAACCAGATTGTCTTGGAGGAAGAAACAGCTGATTCTGAGGCTCTGGCTTCATTCTCTGCCATTCTTTTTCCTTTGCATCCCCCTCTGGTTCCCACCGTCATCATCCAGTGGTCTGCCAGGGTGGTAATCTTCTTCACACACGGGCCCAGACAGAAAAGACCTTTCCTTTAACTCCTCCACTGCACAGTCAAGGTGAGGCTGGAATTAGAAATAATGGAAATCGATAGGCCCTTTACTAAGTGCTCAGGAGAAGAAACAAGAAAATAAACAGTCCTGTAATATCAAAACGTGGACTAAGAGGCTGTCATCCGACACAGAGGCCCTGGGGACAGATTCCATGCCTGACTTCTCCTCCTAGACCGTGGTCTCCCCAAGCTTAGCAGGTACTATTCTCATCCCTACCGGTTGTCCAGACTCCTTGCAGTCTAGACAGAGATGGTGCATTTCCATCTTTGGCTCCCTTGCCTGTTTTCTTGGGGCCAGCATCCTTTGTTCTAGGTCACCTCTCCTCCAAGATGTGGAGTGATTGACTGTCCTCTCTGGCCTTACATTTCTTTATGAACCTCCAAAGCAAAGCATGGCTGGCTTGCTTGAAATCAAATCTGGATGCTGCCATTAATCCGTTGCATAAATTAGATCTAGGCATTTCACCTTTCCAAGTTTCTGTTTTTCTGTTGATAAGACTCAGGATTTGAATAGTCGTTAGCTTGGTCCTATTTCTGATCTCTCTATAAATCTAGGGCTTCCCCTGGGTGTGATTCAAGTTGCTCCTGGCATATGTTTTGCCTCAGCAGTAATACATTAAGGGAAATTGCCTGAACCAGAAAGGTCAAGTCTAAGAGGAGACCCATGTCCCCCAGCTCAAAGGTCCTTTTGATTTTTAAAGAACAAACCTGAGTGAGCGGGACCTGGGCTCCTGGGTTCTCTCTCTATATATAAATACATAGCATTTAAAATGCATTAGGACGAAGGGAATCCAGGAGCCCTTTTTGTCTCTGCAGCTCAGCTGCATGTAAAAATAGCCTGGCTGGTCAAAACACAAAGGCCGAGTCATCAGCTTCTCCCTCAGGCCCCAGTGTCCAGTCTCTGAGCCATCAGAGTGACAAGCAGGATTTAAGAGAGCCTCATAACTTCTATCACTTTCCCTGGAACTATAAACCATGGTCTGAGGTCATTCACCAGTGGTCCATCGGTACATGGATGCAAGTGACTTAAGACTTAGTCACTGCTACTTACAAGTCTCTTTTTACATGTGAAGATGTGCCCAGAATTTTATGAGGATGATGGCAATGACAAGGATGGTGCTCAACGCGGAAAAGAACCCCAGTTGAAATAACAAAATGCTTGAGTTGACCCCACTGACATCACCAATATCTATTATTGTGTCGAAGACTGGAGGCTTTCCACCATTAAGAGGCCTAGAACATTAGGTGCTTCTCTTCTGTCAGGTGGTCTGGTAGTAACAGACCTGGAAGATACAGGTCTAACAAAACCAAGATGGACATGCCTCCCAATGAGAGTGTGGGAGAGATCAAGACTTGGAACCCTGATTCAGTAGAGTGTCAAAGCTCAGAGGCTGGGAGGGCAGGAACAACATACTCAGGCCTGGGTACAGAACCAAGAGATCCCAAAATCAAGAAAATAAGAGAGCTGGCCCATTGAATGAGATAGATGGGCAGAAGGTCATTCTGGACAAATACTAGGAAAGAAATCCCTATTGTCTGCGATTGGGATATTTGGTGGTCTTTTAACCTCCTGGTGGGGTGGTACCTGGCTCATCTAAGGTTCTATAAGTTGACCCAGTCTGCAAAAAAGAGACAATGGGTGTGTTTTCTGGGCTTCATGATGTCATTGGAGTCCAACTAAATTTGGTTGCTATCATCTGATTTTATAGAATATTAGTTACATATTGCTGAGTAATAATTTGCAAGAAACCTAGTTACTTACAACATACATTTATTGTACCATAGTGGCTGTGTATCAGGAGTCCAGGCCTGAATTGGTTGGGTTGTCTGCTTCAGAGTCTCATCTGAAAGTGGCAGTCAAGAAGTTGGCCAGGGCTGTAGCCTCACATCAAGGTTCGCCTGAGGAAGGAACCCCTTCCAGGTCCCTGTGAATATTGGCAGCATCCACTTCTTGCAAGCTGTAAGACTAAGGACCTCAGTGTCTTGCTGATTGTCACTTAAAAACTGCTCTTCATTCCTTGCTTTCCTCTAAGGCAGCTCACAGCCAGCAAGGAGAGTCTCCTCACCCAACAATGGGACCATCTCATGTGATGTAAACATGCGGATGCAATCACATCTGTCCTACCACATTTGCTATATTCTAGTAGATTGAAACAAGTTAGAGGACCCAGCCACACTCAAGGAAAGGGAATTAGCAAAGGCATGCAGACTAGGTGGTGGAGATCATGGGAGCCAAGTCTGTCACCCATAAATAAAGATGCTTGTTGGTGTTAGATCTCAATGCTGCTCTTCTGTTCTCCTGGGGAAATGAAGCAAAGACACCACAGTATGCAATACAGTCAAGGACATGCTCCTGAACCTGACAATGGGGCTCACTAGTCATGCCAGAGTTGAAGGGACAATGTTGTTTTTCCTGTCTGTTGGCTTGTAATTGAATGACCATTCCCAGGAATAAAGCCTTTCTTTCCCAAATAGACAGAACCAATGAACCAAGTGAAATGAGGTGGAAAATTCAGCAAGGAAAAGTGTCAGGATGCGCATCGGAGGCCCCTAAACCTATTGCACAAGTTGAGGCAGAGCTTGGTAATAAAGGCTTGTGAATAAGGCTTCGGGGATTTGGTTGACTGCATATGAGTCAGCCTTGAGAAGTGGCTGCCAAAAATAGCAAAGGCTATATTAGACTCAGTGTAATTAGTCCAAACAGAGGATTAGTACAGAGGGGATGACCCTTTCTAGCTTGTGGTGCTCCTTCCCCACATGGAGGATGGAGCTAATTCCATATTCTACATTCGAAAAGAGACATGGGAAAATTAGAACTTCTCAGAAGGTAGAGGAAGCGGAAACCATGGAAGATAACAAAAAGGTGAGGACAGGAATATTTAGTATGTAAAGGCAAACTTCTGAAGTGAGTAGTAGCATTGTTTTAAAACTCTAAAGAACTGTCTTACAAATGAGATGTTAAGAGTTTTTAAATGAGCCCAAGGAACAGGACCACTACCCATAATGGAAGCCTAGTAGGATCAGATTTTTGCTCAGGGTGACAAAAATCTCCCAGTAGGCAGAGCTGCCTTAGTGAAGGACAGACACTAAATCACTGGATATCTTCATCGAGGCATTTAGTTACTCAACAAACATTGATCAGTTCCTTCTGCCTTCTAAGCACTGGACTAGACAGATACTTATAAGAGAAGGTGAATCCCTGTCTTCTAGGAAGGTCCCTGGAACAAGACAAATGAACAAAGAAATTTTGATGAAAGATGGGAAGTAACCAATGAGCCCCAAGCCGCAGACATTTGCTTCTTGCTCTTGTCGCCAGGAGGAGGCCACTGCTGGGCTCCTGGGGCTCCATATACATTCTCATCCCAGGAACCAGGATGAAGGAACTTCAACTGGAAAAAGAGAAATAAAGCTGGTGGAAACTTGTTAGTCCTTAGAACATTTCCTCTCAGATAGTGTTGATCTGCTCACATTTCATTGGCTGAAGTATGTCACGACACCAACCCCATCAAGGGACAGAAAGGTGCCACAGGAAGGCACTATACAAGAGAGATAGGTGGGGCTGAATTACCCCCATAAGGAAACAAGAGCATATAATCAGACAATAACAGTTTCCTACAGTGCCCTGGGAGTGGGAGTTAAGAGGACACGATTTGTGAGAGATGTAACTCTTTCATGAGGCTTCAAGGAAGGAGAAGATCATTTTCGCTATCCTCTTGGGCCAACCATTCTCCTTTGTAAAATCACTGTTCACACATACAGTGATCGGCAAAAGTATGTTTACAGTTGTCATACAGAATAGGTGTGTAATTGTGCCCATGCCTCTATATTTGTTAATGGGATAATACATTTCAGTGTGAAGGTCTGTAAGTTAGCTAGCTCTGATCTAAGTGGGCCGGTTTTCTTGCCTCAGGAGAGAAGTGAAAAAAAATATACAAACTTTCCACTGGGGAAGGGAACTCTATAGACATTTAAATGAGGCAAATGAAATTTAACAGTTGAGAAATTACAAGGATGCATGGCTAGGTTAATCCAGGAAGGAAAGAGAGTAAATCAAGAGAGGAACAGAAGAAGCTGAATTTCATTAAGGGACCTCGAAGGGCGATGTTAGTGGCTGTTCTCCCCGAGGAATAATAAATGAATGATTGTCATGGGAGGTTGTAAAGGAGGACATTATGATTCTCCTCACGCTTCCTTCCTCAAAAGAGAGTTTATTTAATGTATTTGAGAAAATTTCACACACGGAGGGAGAAAAGCTGGCTGATTACAGTCTATTTGTTTGCTTTTAGGAAATCATTGCTGCCTTGGCCAGGGGGAGCACAGCAATTCCCCACAGGGAAAAAGAAAAATGGTCCCTGTTTTCCTAAGCGTGGCTGGTGGACCAAGGGAAGTTGGATGGGGCAGGGAGGGACACTTAGCCTAAAACACTTCATTGATCACATTGCACATCCTTTAATTTTTAATGCCCTTTATATCGGAGTTCGGAGAGGTTTTGTTTTTGTTAACCTACTGGTACAACTTCATTCCGTTAAAACTTTGGGAATGAACAGGCCAAATGCCAAGTGTTCCCTGCATTGGTTGTGAGCTGGATGCTTCTTCAGTCATTTTTAATTTGAATGCCACTACCTTGATCTCCTCACAGGAAAAGAACAGGTTTATTACTTTAAAAGTAGTGAGGTGATGAAGAGAAAATCACAGAGCATTTCTCTGTAAAGCTATCCTGAGGGCCCTGGTTGGATCTCATTAGGGGTGGCTACGGTAAGTTCCGGTTCTTCTGGAAGGACAAACTTGCTTTGCCCAAGGTGACGTCTGGGAGATGAAAGTTAGGCCTCTTGAGAGTCTACAGCCTGCTAGTTCTATGCTCTTGGCTAAACACTACAGTAAATGCCTATTGAGCCCTTACTGTGGGCCACATACAGTTCCAAGCTTTACATGTATTGACTTATATAACCCTTATAACAACATTATGTACGATAGGCATTCTTCTTCTTCCCATTTTATATATAAGAACTAGAGGCTCGATGCATGAAATTTGTGCAAGGGGCTTGGCCCTCACAGCCCTGGCTAGCTCTTGCAGCTTTGGCCGGCCCTCACAGCCCCGGCTGCCATGACTGGGCCTCACAGCTCCTGTTTCATCCAGAAGGTCGTCCAGAAGGACGGTCATTCTGCTGTTCAGTCTAATTACCATATTAGCTCTTTATTATATAGTATATAGAGGCAAGGAACTTGGCCCACTAGGTCAAGGTCTTCTATTAATCAATAACAAAAAGATAAACAACTCAGTACAAAACTAGGCAAAAGACATAAATAAGCACTTCATGAAAGAGGACATCCCAATAACCTTTACACATAGGAAAATGTGCTCCACTCCATTCACACGAAAGTCCAAATGACTTAGGCTACATATTTAACAGAATGGCTAACATGAAACAGACAATGCTTCCTAGTTTGGGCAAGAAGCAGAGAGATGGAAACTCCCATGCTACTGGTGAGAGTGTGCCAGTTTAACTTCTTTGAAAAAACACTTTGGCATTCGCCACTCCAACTGGGCGTTTGAAGGCTTGCAAAGCAACAATCTCATACCCAAGTAGAGAGCGAATGTAAGCATGTGCACCTGCGCACCAAAAAGATGCACAAGGGTGTTCACAGAAGCATGACTTGGGAAGGTCCCATGTTGGAAACACCCAAATGCCATCGACAGTGCGAAGACTGAGGATGTTCAGCGTTCTCAAAATGCCATTCAGAGCAACGATGCATTTCAGCTCCGTGCAGAAAGAGGCTGGATTTCACACACATGGCTGAGGACTGACCACAGACTACTGCAGCCATCTTTACATTCATTTACAATCAATATTTTTTAATATATTTTTATTGATTTCAGAGGAAAAGGGAGAGGAAAAGAGAGACAGAAACATTAATGATGAGAGAGAGTCATTGATGGGCTGTCGCCTGCACAGTTCCTACTGGGGATTGAGTCAGAAAACTTTGACATGTACCCTGAGCAGGAATCGAACCCAGGACCTTTTAGTCCACAGGTGGACACTCTATCCACTGAGCCAAACTGGCTAGGGCGACAATAAATATTCACACTTGATCACTTTAAATATGAAATGCTACTTTTTTTCATTTAAGAGCTATGTTGACTGAGCTTCAAGGCATTCTGCGAAATATGTATTACTACCATAAAGGAAAAAAAACAAAACACTATATTCAGGTAGCTCCTCTGGGTGTCATTGTAAACCCTTTCATAAGACAAGTGTATCAAAAGTGGGAAAAGAGAATTCTCAGAGCTTTGGCTCTATTTTAGATGAAACCAAGGCTTAGAAAAAGAAAGGGAATTCTGTTGATTTTCAAGGACAATAAGGCCACACCCCAGAGGACATCAGTGGGGACTCCAAGAAGAGAGAGCTGCTAGAAAAATCACATGGACTTGAAACTGAGCATTTAGGGTAGACCCGAGAGAGTGAGAATCACAGTCCAAACGCTCCTTGGAGCTTCCTTGTATAGAGAGCACAAGGAGTTCATAATGATTACTGGACTGAATTGTAAAGTTTCTGTTCTTGCATGTCTGTGAGCTCTTTCAGGTAAAGGGTTACATTTTATTAGATTTAATAAAATAAATCCTTTTATATATTCAATTTATTTTTATAGACCTTTTAGATCTTTGCCCATATACCTATCTACCACAGGGCTGCTATATAAGACACATCCAGTAAGTGTTTCAATGGAACTGATGGGGCTGTAGCTGGAGAGAGAAAAATCTCTCTCTTTCTCTCTCTCTCTCTCTCTCTCTTTTTCCAGAAAGTGTGAACCTCCTAGTATCCTTGAATGAAGCCTAAAAGAGAAAAGCATCGAGACCTGCTCATCAAAGCCTCAGTCACTTGTTTTATTCCCAGCAAACTTGAATGCACCACAATTTCTTCATAAAGGTATCCTGTCCTCAGCAGGACCACTTTGGGTCTGCAATATTGCAATTCTTGCAGCACCGATATGTGTAATTTGGGGCAAAGTCAGACACATGATCAGAAATCAAAGCCATGTATTGTCTAGAGTTGTTTATTCAGCACAAGAAATGGACTGAGAGACATGGCTATGAAATTGCATTTATCATACAGTCTTCACCTGAATCAATGAAGCATTCATTCTCTGTAACGTCTCATCTATGCAGGGCCGACCTCTGCATCACATGTCAGAGGAGCCCAGAATACTTTCAGGGGCTCTCCAAAATGTTTTAATTCCTTTTGAAAGCAGAAGGAAAATGAGCTTCTAGGTCTCAAGAAATCTACACTAATAAAAGAGTCAGATGCAAATTGACCGTACCTTCCTGACCATCACCGGCCAACCAGGAGTGAGTATGCAAATTAATCCAACAAAGATGATAGGTTAATTTGCATACATAAGCGCCAGTGGCCAGGGGCAGGGTGGGACACTTTTGTCGTCGCCATGGCAATGATGCAGGTGTTCCGCACCATCCCAGCCGCTCAGGGCTCTGGGTAGCAAGGGAAGGCAGAAAGGTGGCTCTGGCCAGAGCGAAGGCAGTGTTGGCAGCCAGAGGAAAGAAGGTCCATTCTTACAGGAATCTTCCTGCATTGGGCCTCTAGTATTTAAATAAATAAGAATAATATTTCATCTTTACATCAATGCAGTCATCATAGGAAATTTTTAGTTAACTTATCGATTTTGTTGAAGGATAGCTCCCACAAGGACAAAGGTTATACTTCCACCCAGTAACCACATGTGCCAGGAGCAGATTGGTGTCATGATGGGGAGAAAAATCCTGTTTTCAGAGAAACATCAAACAATCTATTAATTGTAGAGGGCTGGGTTCTTTTCAAAGACATACAGGCGAATTCAGGGCGGTAGGGAGCGGCTGGTGGGAGGAGGCATGTGACGGGTGAGCTGAGTTGGGACGAATCACAATCCTTCACAAACCACATGTTTGGGGACTATGACCCTCCTTTTTGCTTTCTCTCACAAGCTCAGTGCTCTAGGAATTAGCAAATCAAAAGAAGGAAAAAGAATCCTAAACTTCAGCACCATCAAATTGGGGGAGTTATCTGAGGATACCACGTTCACACAGCGTAATCACGCTCTTTTGTCTTTGGTCAAAGAAGTGAAAAAAATATCTTCCAAACCCAATGCCCTCCCCTCCCTCCACCCACCCCGTTCTATGTACAGCAGCATTTCATAGCTGCGCTCATCAGTTTTACACACAAGCTCTTCTATGACGACGGGAAAGCACAATTACCATTCGACAATACCCATCAAGCTTCCCATACAACACGGACCTTTTAAAAAACCCACTTGACTTTTCGGGTGATTCAGCAGGAAAAGCTATTAGTGCACCATCTACATCAGGATTTGGAAAGTTTATTAAAATTGGATTTTTTAACCTGATCCCAATTTCCTCTGTTTATAAAGAATCCCACCGGACTGCTTAAGATTCTTGCTTATTAACCTGGAAGATTCAAACGGCCATTATGGGAGGAAAGGTTTTACAAGTGAGCCCCCCTCCACACAGGAGTAACAGATAAATCACACGGACTCCAGGCCAGCAGAGGGACTGCAGATCCTGGACATCTCCCCAAAGGGCAAGCTCTTCCCTCTCGCTTCCCACATCCCCTTCTCCCGGCCTCCCTCTCCCACCCCATGCCTCAGGGAAAAGAAGTCAACCAAAAAGCAAACATAAGCAAGCCATTCCAATACAGAGAGCACTAAACAAGGAGTTCAGTTTCCACTGGAAGGGCAGCTACCTTGGATGAATTGCCTCCTCCAATGGTGCCGAGATTACTCCCACTCATGGATGTCGAGAGTTGAAATTTCCATGTTCCATGCTTACTACATGAAGATATCATGCCTTCTAAGAAGGTTGGGGCCAGGACCAAAGGCACATCCCATGTAATCCATCTTGCGCAGTGCCTGGCACAGGTGCCTTGAACACCTGTCTGCTGGTGTGATGACTGCTGATGGACTGAACTCTTAGGCCAGTTGCTTTGTTTCCTTTCTACCCTTTCAGCCTTTGTTTTCTGCCGAATACAATTTGCAACTGAACTGATGTCAGTGAGTTTGGATGGTAACAGGTTGTGGGTGTTAACCTTGCTTCTCCTTGAGTTGCAATTTTCTATGCCCTCAGGGCCCTCAGGGCAGTGGTGATATCTTCACTTAACAAAGTCTAGATCAGTAGTTCTCAACATGTGGGTCGCGACCCTTTGGGGGTCAAAGGACACTTTCACAGGGGTCGCCTAGGACCATCGGAAAATACAGGTATTTACATTATGATTCATAACAATAGCAAAATTACAGTTATGAAGGATGTTTGGGGGTCACCACAACATGAGGAATTGTATTAAAGGGTCACGGCATTAAAAAGGTTGAGAACCACTGGTCTAGATGCTCAATAAAGAGTTTGTACTTGCCGAAACTGGTTTGGCTCAGTGGATAGAGCGCCAGCCTGTGGAAAGATCCCAGGTTCGATTCTGGTCAAGGGCATGTACCTGGGTTGTGGGCACATCACCAGTACGGGGTGTGCAGGAGGCAGCTGATCAGTGGGATGTCTCTCTCTCATCGATGTTTCTAACTCTCTATCCTTCTCCCTTCCTCTCTGTAAAAAATCAGTAAAATATATTTAAAAAAGAAAAAAAGAGTTTGTACTAGATGCTCAATAAAGAGTTTACTCTGTTAGAAATATAGGCAGCTTAAAAATATAAGCATCTACTAAAATCCTTTGATTGTCCAGTTGATGACACTGAAGAAGAGTCTCGGGCCAGACACTAGGAGTGAGAGCCACTTTCCAGTTGATGACCACTATGTCTGACCTACACCATAAGCCAGGACTCCTGGAGGAAAGTTCATTGAGAAGCGCACCCCCTTTTTTGAGAGTATACCATGTTTCAGACATCATGCAAAATGTTGGGAGAAATGACTAAATTATGGTGCCTACACTCAAAGCCCTTCTGATCTAGTGGGAAAGACAGATCTTTAAGCAGACATTTTTAATAAAACATTCATGTTATAATAGAGCTAGGTGTTGGTGATATGCAAATGCCCGTTAGGAAATCTAACTCCTGCCCAGATGAGGTCCAGGGCTGGGATTTAGGAGAAATGACAAGTGTATTGGCAGAGACATAAAACTAAGTCAGAACCAAAGAGCCAATTAAAACTGTCTTCTTTCTCAAACCATAAGACCATTGATCCTTGATCAATGAGTGTCGTCTGAAATGAAAAAATGAGAGAAGCTCAACGTTCAGTCCTCAAATTCCTGTCGCTTGCCAGATCTGCTCAAAGTAACTTGAGCTTCCTACAGAGACTTAGAGCTGAGACCTGGGTTCTGGTCCCTTTTGGGGACTTGCAGGGGGGAACTAAGCAGATTCATTAACCTGCCTTTGACACCCCGAGTACAAATCACACGGCCTGCCTCCCTTTGCATCTGGCAAATGAACTGTGAGATTCGGACTATGAGCATAGAAGCCCTTTGAACTCTCGTGGAAAAATCATCATGGTGACTTAGGACATCAAAGCGGCTCCTTATTTTGAAGAGCTCATGATCTGCACTGAGCTTAGCAGCTGGTAGGAGCTTAAGGACACTAGTAATTGGCAAGGGCTTATCTCCGACTACCATTTGACCCACACCACCTCGAACATGGTTTTCCACAGCATAACATGTGGGGGGAAAAAAGCACTTCTTTTAAAAGTAATGTACATTTAAATGCTAAGGCTTTTCAAAGTGCGGCTTTAAGGGGAGTGAAAAAATTCATACATATATACACACACATATATATATACATATGTACACATACAGTGGTACCTCGAGATACGAGTGCCCTAGCATATGAGATGTTTGAGATATGAGCCATCGAGTGAGCGATTTTTGCTTTGAAATATGAGCAACATTTGAGATAGGAGTAATCATGCGGATCGGCCGGCTGCACACAACCCACCAGTTTACCGCCACTTGAGCGTCTCATAGTTTCTCATGCCTCAAGGTTACGGAATGAATTAAACTCATATCTCGAGGTACCACTGTATATGTATATATAAATTCATATAGATACATGTGTGTATATATACACTGAGTGGCCAGATTATTCTGCGTTCAGAGATCACAATAATCTGGCCACTCAGTGTATGTGTGTGTTATATATGTTGACAGTATATAACACTAGAGGCCCAGTGCACGAAATTGGCACCCCTTGCTCCTTACCGCTGTCCTCCTTGCTGCACTTTACCGCTCGGCTCCCTGCTCCTCGGCACTGCCGTGGAGGCAGGAGAGGTTTCCGCCATCGCTGGATTTGTCAGCCTTGAGCCTGGCTTCTGGCTGAGAGGCACTCCCTCTGTAGGAGCGCACTGACCACGAGGGGGCAGCTCTTACATGGAGCATCTGCCCCCTGGTGGTCAGCACGCATCATAGTGACCAGTTGTTCTGGTCGTTCCACCGTAACAGTTGCTTAGGCCTTATTTACATAGAGCCGTGGTTGGCAAACCGCAACTCACGAGCCACATGTGGCTCTTTGGCCCCTTGAGTGTGGCTCTTCCACAAAATACCACGGCCTGGGCGAGTCTGATTTGAAGAAGTGGCGTTAGAAGTTTAAGTTTAAAAACTTTGGCTCTCAAAAGAAATGTCAATCATTGTCCTGTTGATATTTGGCTCTGTTGCCTGAGGAGTTTGCAGACCACTGACATAGACTAAAGGCCCAGTGCATGAAATTCGTGCATGGAGGGGAGGGGTGTTCCTTAGCCCAGCCTGCACCCTCTCCAATCTGGGACCCCTCAAGAGATGTCTGACTGCCAGCAGTCGTACATCCCTCTCACAGTCCAGGGCCTCTGGCTCCTAACCACTCGCCTGCCTCCCTGTCTGATTGCCCCTAACCATTTCTGCCTGACAGCCTGATCACCCCCTAACTGCTCCCCTCCTGACTCAATCACTCTCAACTGTCCTCCCCTGCAGGGCTGGTCACCCCTAACTGCCCTCCCCTGCAGGCCTGGTCCCTCTCAACTATCCTCCCTTGCTAGTCTGTTCATCCCCAAGTGCCCTCCCCTGCCAGCCTGATTGCTCACAACTACCCTCTCCTGCTGGCCATCTTGTGGTGGCCATCTTGTGATAATATGAGGGCATCACATGAGGGCACCAGGACCACCTAGGTTTTTATTAGTATAGATTGTATATATGGCATTCAACATTAGCCTGGCTCGAAGAAGTAGCCAAAGATATTAAAACCCCTACAATCTTATTTTCCAAAATCAGTCTTGGCCTTGGCCTCACAGATGCTCCTAGCTTTGGCTTTATCAGAAAATGATGGTCATTGCTTTGTTTTCTGAAAGTACAGCTAGTCTGGGAAGGGTAGAGTACAAGAGTCCTGTTTCCCAGGTAGCTGGACAGAAAGCTTTAGTATTAGATCCTCCCTTCTTTTCTGAAAAGATACAAGTGATCAGGTATCAATTTAAAGAGTTAGGCTAGTGATGTTCCCTACAACGTATTTTCCTTCCTAAAAAGTGATTTCTGTCTAACTGAGTTCCCTTCAAGTTTTGAATCTACTGACAAACGCAACAATGTCCTTGAATACAATAGTAGCAAAGAGGCAGCAGAGTGTGGGTCAAGCAGCGCAGTAGGGCAGGCGAGGTGTAGAAAACTGTAGCAACGCATGGATGCTGGGATCATCCACTGAGAATGTGGGTGCAGGAAGTCATGACGGTGAGAAGAATTCTTAGGGATCAATGTGGTGGGTCAGAGTGTGCTGCTTTTGGAGAGGGTACCCAGAGGCCGTGAAACCTAATACTCATCCTCAATCCGCTGACGTGTCTTGGTTTTTCTCACCAACTGTCTGAAACAACCGTGAGGACCCCGAGTGCTGGGCGACCAAACATTATATCCGTTCCCTGGGGGGTCAAGTTGAATGACAGTGGTACTCTGGAGACCCTGGCAGTTCACCAGAGAGACCCCCGGATACCCCCACGAAAACCCTCATCACCATCCTCCTGAGAGTGTCTGCTTGCCCAGCCTGGAGGGAAGATGTGCCTCCGATCTGTGCCAGTTCATGGTGGGGCACTCAGATTTTACTTTAGTTTTCTGCTTGCGGGCAGTTACCCCTTTTAACTAGAATCGCTGCTCCCCCCTCCTGATCCTGGACAAGAAGCCCTTTCTCCAGCCTTGAGGCCAGAGAACTTTTGGTTTGTGCAATCCGAGTCACTCACGGAGCCAAAAAGATGTTTACTGATCGGGGTCACTGGCTAGGACCTTAGTTCTTCTCATCAGGGCAGCAAGGATTAGAAGGCCACCCAAATGAAAGCGAAGCAATGTGGGATTTCTGGGAGATCCTTTCCAAGCAAGTAGGCCAGTGAAGAGTCAATGGCCGTGAACTCCTGCTGGTTCTATGGTTTAAATGAGGTCTTGTCTGTGTGGAGACTTTGATTTGCATGCAGGGATGACTGACAGAAAAAAATGCTTTGTAACAATATTCCTTGTTTGCATGTCCTTACCCATAATGCATTCCGAAAAACCCACAAGGTGTGTGTGTGTATGTGTGTGTGTGTGTGTATGTGTGTGTGGAAACCTTACTGTAAATGTTATTATAATCAGCCCAGGGCTTAGTAAAGTCTCTTGGAGTTCTAGTCCTTTTGCTCTGAGCTTGCTCAAGAACCGGTTTGGAACCTGCCCCCTGGAGGTCTGCTGGGTGCAGGGCCTCGGGGATGAGAGGCAGCCTTGGTCTGACAGCTGCTCGCACCCCAGAGCAGGCCCCACCCCAGCTGCTCATGGGTAACTTCCTACCTAACACTATGGGAACCACTCTTTATTTTTTTATTATTATTATTTGTAAAATATATTTTATTGCTTTTTTACAGAGAGGGAGGGAGAGGGATAGAGAGCTAGAAACATCGATGAGAGAGAAATATCCATCAGCCGCCTCCTGCACGCTCCCCACTGGAGATGCGCCCACAACCAAGGTACATACATGCCCCTGACCGGAATGGAACCTGGGACCCTTCAGTCCGCAGGCGGACGCTCTATCCACTGAGCCACACCGGGGTCAGGGCAAGGCAACCATTCTTTAGATGGAAGAGTATTTCCAAACGAAGCCAAGTGAATGAAAGACGTGCAAAACCCTAGTGACATATTTGAATTCTTCCAAAAATAATGTATCTTCCACTATTTCAGATATGGAATCTCATCATACACACACACACACACACACACACACACACACACACACTGTTGTATTGTGATGTTTCTTTGGGATTTTTTGAAACACACGTTCCAAGACGCACCTGAGCAGTGACCGGCTTGGTGCTGGGTAGGTGGGTAAGCAGGCATCACCTCTTCTTCTCAAGGAGACCCCAACCCCAAGCCCCTGGAAATGGCCCCTGTGAAGGTGAACTCAGGGAATGCTAGTGGCTCTGGGAGAAAACCTCCCACCTGCAGGATGGGGGGAAGGGCAGGGAGACCCCACTCCGTGTCAGAGCAGCGGAGGTGGCAATCCATCCCGCGCTGGCCAGGCAGAGCCCGATCTCCCAGCTCCGGTGGTGGAAGATGCTCCCCCACCGCCTGGCGCCGCACCGAACCGAACCGGACCCCGGGGAGGAGAGGGCGTGTTCCATGGCGACCGGAGCGCAGGGGAGCCCGCTCCTCCCCGCCCCAGCCGGGCCCCTGGGTGAGCCGGCGAGGAGGTCTCCCTGGGCTCCCAGGGCGGCGCCCGGAGGACCTGAGCCAAAGGTGGGTCACCCACCAGGCGGGGGAGAACGCGGAGGGGGCCGACCCCGGAGGAAGGGGCGCGCGTCCCGGGGGACCCGGTGGGACTGCAGAGGAGGACGCGCTGGCCTCGCGGTTCGGACCTGCCCTTTCCCAGCAGCGCGAGGGCGTGGACCAGACTCGCCAGTTTGGCAGCCGAGGCTCCATCACTCCACCCTCCTCCTCCCGCGGCCCCACCCTCCCGGCTTCCCTTCCCTCCATCCCCCCGCCCCAAAACTCTGGGGGTGCAGCTCCCCAGCTCCCCGTGGGCGGGGCCCCGGCCTCCTCCACCTGCCGGGCTGACCCAGCGCCCGCCCCGCCCGCCCCGCACCCCGCGCGCTGGGCTCGGGCGGCACCGGAGCGCGCCCGGCAGCAGCGGGCGCTCGCGGTCTGCCAGGCCCGGCGGCGCGCCCTCCCCCGGGGCCCGGCCTCCCGCGCCCCCTCCTCCCGCTGCCGCTCCTCCTCCGGCTCCTCCCTCCGAGGGACTCCGCGCCGCGCCTCCTCCTGCCAAGTCGCCGGCGCGCAGGCACCCGCGAGCGGACTCCGCCGCCAGCCCGGCACCGCGTCTCCATCTCCGCGTCTGCGTCTCCGCGCCCCTCCGGCTCTCCGGCCTCTCCCGGGGGGGCGCCCCGCACCTCGCTCCGCCCGGCCACCGCGGCTCGACGGCGCTGCCCATGGCCCGGCGGCCCGAGCGCCCACTTCGGGGGGCGGACCTGCTGGCCCGCGGCGCAGCGCAGGTGAGTGGCCGGACACCGCGCGCGCCCCAGGGGCTCCAGGGGGCTCCGGGGGCTGAGTCGGAGCCGGAGCAGGAGGGAGTGAATGTCTTGGGGGGAGACAAGGAAAGAGAGATGGGGCGCTTTCCTATCCTTTCCTATCCTTCTCTCCTCCCGCCCTTGCTCCCCTGCTCCCCCCAAACCCGCGCCCCCAGCTCTGCAGGTCCGGAGGGACAGGTTCTTTCTGGCTGGCAGGTGTCGTGGGGGTGCCTGGCTTATTCGTGCATTGCATGGCGCTTGCCTGGGCAGAGCGCGAGGTGGGATCCTGGCAGCCGATGCGCCCCAGGACCCTTAGGGACAGCCAGCCTGGGGGGCAGAGCGCCGCGATGGGTACCCCTGGAGCCGCCGGGAGCTGGGGGGGGGCACGGTCAGGAGAGAGTCCTCCAGCCGAGGGAGCCACTAGCCGGGGTGGGGGGGGACCTTGCCCGGTTGGGAGTGGAGAGGAGAAGGGGCACCTCCGAAGGAACCGGGGTGCTCGGGAGCGGGGAGATGGAGCTGCAGGCCTGCCCTTAAGTAGCCCCTTTCCGCCCCCCGAATGGCAATTACACGCTCTCCGGGTTTTTCCTGTTACTTTTCACACCTTTTCCCCTCCTTGTATTCTCCTGCCTCTGTTTCTATTTCCAGCAACTTGGGTGGCGGCAGCGGATGAGGGTGAGAGGGGGTGAGGGCTGGCGGGGCGCGGTGGGAGCCCGAGCCCCAGCTCCCAGCCATGGGCACCCCCAGGAGGCTGGCTTCTTCTCCAGGTGCGCCCCTGGGAGCCTGAGGACAGACTGCGCGCTGCTCCCCCGCGGGCCCCACCTGCCCCGGAATGGAATCAGAGCGCCCGGGGTGGGCTCCGGGAGTTGTGGGGGGGGGGTCAGGATCCGGGCACCCAGCGTGCCAGGGGCCCCCGGTTTGGGTTGGCGCTGCAGGTCTTACCCTTCGTGGACTCGCCAGGCACCTCCTGGAACACGCGAGGCCCCTCTTTCCGGAGCGGGGGCGCATCCCTCCTCCTCCTCCTCCTCCTTGGGGCCCCCCGACTTTGCAGGACCAGTGGCATCCTCGCCTCGCCTGGCGCTTGCCTCGCTCCTCCCCCATCGTTAGCGGCGGCTATTTTTATCCGGAACTTGCACCGCGATGCTCCGGGGGAGGGAGAGCGATTGGGGGGGGGGGTGAGTCCCAACCCGCGGTCTTTGAATCGCGCCCCCAGAAGCGGCCCGGGCATCGCGGGGGAGCGCAGGTGCGCCCGCTCCGCCTCCAGCCGCCGCCGCCGCCGGGGCGCGGGGAACCGGGGTCCCGCTGGCCCCGCTGCTCGCCCGCCTCTCGCCCGCCGGGGGAGCCCGTGCCCTGCGCCCCGGCGCGCCTCGCGCTGCCAAGTCTCTGCATCTGACTCCCCGGTTCTTGCTGGGCAGCCAGATCGCGCCCTAATCTGTTGGAACCCAAGGACCAACTTGCGCTCCAAGGTTAATCTCAGGAATTCCATCTTTTTTATTAAAAAAAGGAAGGCGAGACCCCACACACACACACACCAACTTCTGCCTCCCTGCGTGGGTCAAGCCCCTCTTTCTGGGTAACCATTGGGGTCAGCCACGCTGCGCCCGACCTGGGGACATTCCGGGAGAGGGACGCGTCCGCTGCAAAGAAATCCCCGCGTTCTGCCCCGGAGTCCCAGCGCTCAGCCGCGTCCCTCCGCCAGGACTGCGGAGCTGGCTCCTTGAAAGGGACCGAGCTGTTATGTAAGGTCCCCCCGGAAAAAGGGCTTCTCTTGGAGTCCCCAGGGCCCCCCCGCACGCTGCCCGCAGAGTTTGACAGGAGGGAGACTTGGTGACAAAGCGCTCCTGAGCCCGAGGTGATTGGTGATTAAGACAGCAGCCTGACCAGGGTCCCTTCCTGGGGAGGCTGGAGGATTTCTGGGCTGCCTGGTGAGCCAGACGCTGTAACTTTAAGACGGAGAGGGAAGGGGGGGGGTTCTTTCTGTGTTGGCAAACTGGGGAGAGAGTGGTACCTTGAGCCGGGGGGTGGGATGGGAGCGGGAAACCCCCAGGCTCCCGCCCCCAGTTCTGTGTGGAAAGCAGTGTGGGTTTCGGGGAACCCTGGGCGTGGGCTCCACAGTGTAGCTGGGGTTGGTGCTTCTGTTGTCTTGCTGGAAAAGTCCCCCCAAGCTCTTGAAAGAAAAGGTAATGCGGACGCTTGTCTTGAGTGAAAGCCTGTTGGTGATCAGATAGGGGTCAGGCAGATGCACTGGCTGGGGGGGAGGAGGGGGGCCGGGACCGATGGCTTGGTCAGTGCCCCTGCTCATCCCTGACCATGGCATTGGCCCAGACTGGCACATGCCAGCCTGGAGTACTGAGTCATGCTCTCTCTGCTGAGGCTAGCATTTGGAGCGGGGATGGAGGGAAGGCAGTACCGTGAATTGATGTCCCGATGGGACTGAGCCTGGGTCCAGGGTCAGGGCCCAGGCACCAGGTTCTAGGCCTCGCCTGGTGGCCAGGGAACCTCCTTGAGGGACAGTCCCGGAGGAGGGAGGAAGGTACCGCTTTCCAGCTGCCAGTGGGCAATGCAGGAACTTTCCAGCTCTTGTAGGAAGCTGGTCCTGGGAAGGACCTGGGTGGCTCCCCATCCTTTCGGGGTGAGTGTCTGTCTTCTTTCAAATGGCCCAGGGCTGTCTAGGATGGCTCCCCTTTCTCAGTGGGGGGTGGGGGGACTGGCGAGGTGCTGGCTGAACTTGGAGCCACTTCTTTCCCCGGCATCCTGGGCACATGGCTCCCCTCCTCCTGAACTTTGCATCCCTCCTCTGCAACTCAGAGATGGAAAGACCAGGATGAGAACGCGAAATATGCTCCTCCTGTGAGCAGCCTTGTGCCGATCCTCAGTGTGCCGGGCTGTGCCTTCCCCACAGACTTGGTTCGGTTGTTGCAATGCCCACTGTCCTCTGCAGTGAGTGCAGTGTAACTGGAGAGGGTTTCACACAAGGTGCGTCTCCGTGCGAGCGCTCTACCTGAACCCCACCAGCCCCGGGCCCGCAACTTCCAGGCCATTACTTTCTTGGCTTGAGGATCAGAGTGAAATGTGTTAGCGGTTTGTTTGTTTTTCTGTTTAGCGTCATGCACTTCGCATGTCTTAAGGTACTATGTTTTTGGAGGAAGGGGCCTGCGCCTGATTAATTGGAAAAGAAGGAAAGTGGCAGATGCGTGTGTCCATTGGAGAAGGGACACATGATCAGTTTGGGGAGATGACCCGACCCCTTCCCCCTTCCCTCCCACCCAAACCCTCTCCCCCCCCTGTCTAAATCTGTCATCCGCATAAAGTACTGGCTCTCTCCATGGCCTTGGCAGTGTTGCTCGGAATTTGTCCCCGGACATAGATAAGTGCCGGGCACCACCGAATCACTGTCTGATAAGTATTTCCCAAATCACGAACGGATGCTGGAACTGCATCTTAGCGGCATCCCCGGGCTGGGCGCAGGCAGATGGCATCCTTTCTATTTTTAAAGAATAGAAATGTTCATGAGCATCCTGAAGGGACAGAGGGGCCAGACCGAAGTTCAGGTCCGCCTGTTCTCCTTCTGCGCCTGTGCTGACCCGCCCTCCCCCTCCCACCACCCCCGAGACGCCTCCGAGCCCAGGGGGACGTGTGCGTCCTGGAAGGTGCCCAGCAACCAAGCAGCGCTCTTCTTCAGAGAGCACGGCCTGCCTCTCCAGGAGGCACTTTCCGGGGACCGGGGGCTCCTTCTCTTTGTCCATTTCCCCAGGCTCCGAGCCAGGTACCCAGGGGTGATCCCACCTGAGACCTGGAGCCTTGAGGAATGAGCCACAGGACACAGGGCAGCGGAGTGCTTACTGACCACCGTGGTCAGGAATCAAGTGGCACGTGGTGTCGTCCCCTGGCATGACCCTGGCATGTTCCTTAATGCCACGTTCCCTTCATTCTTCTCACTTCCCAAGCCCGGCCCTCAGCCTCCCTCCCATCCCTGGAGGTCATGGGTCTCCAAGTAAACTCGCTTTCTCTCTGTGCGAGCCTCATCTGTCAGGAGCGGACGCCCAGCCTCTCACCATCCATCTCCAGGCCTGCCTCTGGCATGAGGCGTTCTCTGCTTCCTCTCCGCCCAGGGAATAAGCTGGGGCCGTTAGAATAAGACTTTAGGGGGCCATCATTCCTCAATAGTTATGTGGCACCACGAGAATTCTGGAGAAAGGGATACATTAGTCTTCTGAGGAATAGCCTCAACGAAATGGAAATGGATCCCAGGGGGCATTTTTCTTTACTTTTTCCCCTCTGTGTTGCATGTTTTCTGGTTGCTTTCCAGCAGGGGGCGCAAACTCAAATGCATGTCAGTGGTCCAGCAAGTAAAACCCTTAGAAACAGGCCTGGGCCTGGGTACAGGGTTGCTATGGCTTGGATCCAGCACAGGGGTTCCCAGTGGGTCCTCAGGCCCAGTCTTGCCAGATCTGGTGTGTGTGTGTGTGTGTGTGTGGTGTGTGTGTGTGTGTGTGTGTGTGTTTTCAGGATAGTCTGTAAGTTCACCATTTTACATAGAATCTACTGACTTTCAAGTACTCACAGCTAATTCAATATTTTAAAATGTTATCAAAGGGCCAAGCAAAACACCTGTGTAGGTAGGCTTCCGATTTGTCCCAAGGGCCCCTGATATGCGGCCTCTGGTTTGGGGGGCTAGAGAAGAAATTGGTTGCAATGGGAGACTTAGCGAAATCAGTTACCCAGAATATCAGGGCAGGATTGTGCAGGGCAGGCAAGGTAGGCTGTGTTCCAGTGAACAGCCTTCCCATGTACACATGTGTGCAGTGTCCTTTCCCTGCCCCGATGAGTAGTTAGAATGATCAAATGTATTCCATTACCATGTGTTTATTGAGTTGCAACCATATACTAAGTGATGTTCTGCTCACTGAGGACACCCTAGGGCAGCGGTTCTCAACCTGTGGCGGTCGAATGACCCTTTCACAGGGGTCACCTAAGACCATAGGAAAATGCAGATATTTACATCACGATGCATCACAGTAGCAAAATTTCATGGTTGGGGGTCACCACCACATGAGGAACTGTATGCAAGGGTCGCGGCCTTAGGAAGGTTGAGAAGCACTGGCCTAGGGAGTAAAACAGGGGTGCCCTGGTTCATATCTTCTCGTGAAAGAGACAGATAAGAGTGAGAGGGATAAGTAACATCTATCCCACATTAGATAGCGATGTGCTACGGATAACAGCAAGTCGCTAGAGGACCATAGGAAGGGTGAGGGGTTGGGATAAAACTAGGGACCTCTGAGTCCATATAACCAAAGTCAAGTTTCATGGTCCCACAGGAAAGGTTTCCAGGGGTGGGAATCTGGAACTTTGATTATGTTCTGGGAGTCGCTATTGTGAGTAAACTCATGATAACTGGCGATACTCTGAATTTTAATGAGATTGATGATTGAGCACATTTATTGAGCACACGGGCCAGTCACAGGATTAAGTGCCGGAAGACCTTAACAAACAAAACCAACAAGGGCAAGCCCTCCAGGAAGTGATAGGCCAGCATGGAAAACATTAATATCAGACCCCGAACCAGTAGATGACTACGGTGAGTGAGGAGTGAGGGAAGGAGGTCTTTACTATTAAATTTTGCCTCTCAGAACTCTGACATCCATTATTTTTTTTTTTAATTTATATATATATATATATATATATATATATATATATATATATATATATTAGCCAAGACCGGTTTGGCTCAGTGGATAGAGCCCCGGCCTATGGACTGAGGGGTCCCAGGTTCGTTTCCAGTCAGGGGCATGTACCTTGGTTGCGGGCACTTTCCCAGTAGGGGGTGTACAGGAGGCAGCTGATAGATGTCTCTCTCTCATTGATGTTTCTAGCTCTCTATTCCTCTCCCTTCTTCTCTGTAAAAAATCAATATTATAAAATATATTTTAGAGAGAGGAAGTTTGGGAAGAGAGAGAGAGGCATTGATGTGAGAAACATCTATGGGTTGCCTCCTCTACCTGCCCCAACCGGGGATTGAACCTGCAACTTGGAACTGTGCTCTGACTGGGAATTCAGCCCCCTAACTTTTGGTGTTTGGGTGGATGCTCTAGCCAACGGAACCACAGCGGCCAGAGCCCCATCATGTTCTTAACCAAGCATCTTGATTAGTGCCAGGAGCTGTTTAGGTATGTACTCCTCAGCTTGAAGTCAGCACCCTATTCATGAGTGAAGGTATTTTCTTAAGCTTTAATCTCCTTACCTGGCCAAGGCATTTTTTATTAAGCAATTTCACTTTGGCATCATGAAAACGAAGTATTTAAAAAATGCGTTGTCAGTGTGGAAAGTACGTGTGCCCTTGAGAGTCTGATCCGCCCTGTCTCTGCTCTTTCCCGGGCGTTGCTGTCCAAAACACTCCATGTTGTTGCCAGGAAGGTTGTGCACGAGGTAAAACATGTTTCTTGTTCTCGAGGAACCTGCAGTCTGGCACAGCAGCCAGATGAGCTGCGAGTTTTACCTCGGAGGGGTCAGCGCATAAAGGTTGGATCTCTGCCGGTGCCTTTGGGGAGACCTTTCTCAAGACCCCATCCCTGCCCCTCGCCCACTGCTTTCTTTCCTTGCAACATGTTTCTTTCATAGCATGCCTTTGCACCATAGTGTTTGCCTTGTGACTTCAGGGATTCCCCTGGCTGCTCTCCCTTCACCCCCCTTCAGATAGGTGCCCTCTGGGAGCAGGATGTGGACGGGGTGTCATTTCTGACACCGGTTTCTGGAACGCTGTGTCTGCGCTCCTAGTACTTAGTTGCTCAGAAAATAAACAAGAGGATGCATTTCTGCCTGGGAGAATTTGGGAAGGCTTCAAGAGGGAAGAAATAGCCCTGGCCGGTTTGGCTCGGTGGACAGAGCGTTGGCCTGCGAGATCCCAGGTTCCTTCCGGTCAAAGGTAGAGGCCGGGGTTGCGGGCTTGATCCCCAGCAGGGGGCGTGCAGGAGACAGCCACTGAATGATTCTCTCTCATCACTGATGTTTGGCTCAGTGGATAGAGCGTTGGCCTGCGAGGTCCTGGGTTCATTCTAGTCAGTGGTACATGCTCTGGTTACGGCTTGATCCCCAGCAGGGGGCAAGAAGGAGACAGCCACTCAATGATTCTCTTCCTTTCTGAAATAATATATTAATATATATATATGTAAATAATATATTAATATATATATGTAAATATGTATTTTTAAAAAAGAGGGAAGAAATATTTAAGGAAAGACAGGGACATGGAGAGACAAGCTGAAGAAGCATGATGAAACAATCAAAATTGCGGGAGCCCCCAAATCCTTCCTGAGAACTCATTTGTCCATTTCAGAGATTCTCAATGTGGTCAGCTCATTCACAGGAGTCTTCGCTGAGTAGTTTCTGGCCATGCAAAAGCATTTTACTTATGAAAAGAATGAAACCAGTTTGGCTTAATGGATAGAGCTTCAGTCTGCAGACTGGAAAGGTCCCAGGTTCGATTCCCGGTCAAGGGAATGTACCTTGGTTGCGGGCACATCCCCAGTAGGGGGCGTGCAAGAGGCAGCTGATCAATGTCTCTCTCATCGGTGTTTCTAACTCTCTATCCCTCTCCCTTCCTCTCTGTAAAAAAAATAAATAAAAAAAAAAAATATATATATATATATATATATATATATATATATATATATTTTAAAAAGAATGAAACCAATGGAGGAAGAGTGAAAAAGAATGGAAGTGACAATTCCTTACTTTTATATAATTTGATAATACCCACCACCCCCTTTTCCTCCTCGGAAAAGAGAAGGTGGAGCCTCTCCATCTTCTGCGTAAGGAAACTGAGGTCTGGAGGTGAAGGACTTGACCCTCAGAACGAAGGCTGTGGACCCTGGACTCAGGGCTGAGACCCTCCAGGGGTCAGCTCAAGGTGGAGGCTCCTGAGATGCTGGGAGGACCGAGCGGCCCCCATTGGCTGTGCTCGGAGAGACAGATTTCGATTGAAAACATTCCCCTTTGTCCTGTATTCACCAGGAACTTCCATTTCAGCACTTTCCCCGCTGCGTTCTGTGTCTTGTTGAATTTCCCCGAGAATTCCTGCAGATTAGGTACAGGGCGCGGTAGATGGTTTTATGTAAATGCCCTCACGCTGGCGTGGAGGAGAGTAAATCAGAGGCCTGTATCAGCAGTTAAAATACAGGGGAGGAAGGTGGATTGCAGACGCAGCTGAAATGAAAAGCCAGCTCGCCTGGCTGCGCTCAGAAGAAACCCTTCAGTGGCTCGGAGAGAGAGCAGCTAGCGCCTCCTCCCCTCCTCCGGAAAAGTTGCTCGCACTGTCCTTAAATGATGCCTCCAACCGGGTTTTTCTCCGCATCCTGAGTGGGAAGGAGGGCGAAGGTATCAGTGACAGGTTTCCAGATGAGATTTTGGAGTTATTCAGGGGAGGAGAGACATGGCCTGCAAAGTCACTTCTGTTGGGATTTGTCATCGCCTGCCTCCTGACTGTATCTTCCTGAGAAACAGTCTTTCTGGGGCCTTGCTCTTTCTACATTCTAATGAGGATTAAAAGGGGCTGCCAATAGGAATTGGCTAGCATAATGCGCAAGAAAGCTTACACCCTTCTCCTGTGGAGTTGCTAGGTTTTACCCAATACATACAGGGGACGCCCAATTAAACCTCAGTTTCAAATATATTTTTATTGATTTTTTACAGAGAGGAAGGGAGAGGGATAGAAAGTTAGAAACATCGATGAGAGAGAGACATCGATCA
>JAAGEH010000357.1:2994617-3047203 GCA_011751065.1 Lasiurus cinereus
TTTGATAATACCCACCACCCCCTTTTCCTCCTCGGAAAAGAGAAGGTGGAGCCTCTCCATCTTCTGCGTAAGGAAACTGAGGTCTGGAGGTGAAGGACTTGACCCTCAGAACGAAGGCTGTGGACCCTGGACTCAGGGCTGAGACCCTCCACCGGCCTCGAGGGGTCAGCTCAAGGTGGAGGCTCCTGAGATGCTGGGAGGACCGAGCGGCCCCCATTGGCTGTGCTCGGAGAGACAGATTTCGATTGAAAACATTCCCCTTTGTCCTGTATTCACCAGGAACTTCCATTTCAGCACTTTCCCCGCTGCGTTCTGTGTCTTGTTGAATTTCCCCGAGAATTCCTGCAGATTAGGTACACGGCGCGGTAGATGGTTTTATGTAAATGCCCTCACGCTGGCGTGGAGGAGAGTAAATCAGAGGCCTGTATCAGCAGTTAAAATACAGGGGAGGAAGGTGGATTGCAGACGCAGCTGAAATGAAAAGCCAGCTCGCCTGGCTGCGCTCAGAAGAAACCCGTCAGTGGCTCAGAGAGAGAGCAGGGAGCGCCTCCCCCCCTTCTCCGGAAAAGTTGCTCGCACTGTCCTCAAATGATGCCTCCAACCAGGTTTTTCTCCGCATCCTGAGTGGGAAGGAGGGCGAAGGTATCAGTGACAGGTTTCCAGATGAGATTTTGGAGTTATTCAGGGGAGGAGAGACATGGCCTTCAAAGTCACTTCTGTTGGGATTTGTCATCGCCTGCCTCCTGACTGTATCTTCCTGAGAAACAGTCTTTCTGGGGCCTCGCTCTTTCTACATTCTAATGAGGATTAAAAGGGGCTGCCAATAGGAACTGGCTAGCATAATGCGCAAGAAAGCTTACACCCTTCTCCTGGGGAGTTGCTAGGTTTTACCCAATACATACAGGGGACGCCCAATTAAACCTCAGTTTCAAATATATTTTTATTGATTTTTTACAGAGAGGAAGGGAGAGGGATAGAAAGTTAGAAACATCGATGAGAGAGAGACATCGATCAGCTGCCTTCTGCACCCCCCCCCCCCCCCAGTGAA
Source organism: Lasiurus cinereus (assembly GCA_011751065.1). Lineage (NCBI taxonomy): Eukaryota > Metazoa > Chordata > Mammalia > Chiroptera > Vespertilionidae > Lasiurus > Lasiurus cinereus. The sequence continues at coordinate 2,995,666 of JAAGEH010000357.1, forward strand.
GATGTGCCCGAAACCAAGGTACATGCCCTTGACCAGAATCGAACCTGGGACCTTTCAGTCTGTAGGCCGACGCTCTATCCATTGAGCCAAACCGGTTTTGGCTAAACCTCAATTTCAGATCAACAACATAGACTGTGTTAGCACAGGTCAATCCGAGACATTAAATCTTAAGAAATTACTGTTTTCTGAAACTTAAATTTAATGGCAAGTCCTATAGTTTCTTAAACATCCCTATTCTTTTTTAAAAATAGTTTTTAAAATATGTTTTTTAATGATTTTTCTGAGAGAGACAGACAGAGAGAGAGAAAGAGAAATGTTGATATGAGAGAGAAACATTGATTGTTTGTCTTGGGAATGCACCTGACCTGGGATGGAGCCCACAACCTGGGCATGCGCCCTGGCCTAGGATCCATCTGGTGGCCTTGCAGATGAGCCACCAACTGAGCCACACCAGTCAGAGCAGACATCCCTATGCTTGTGGTGACACTTCTGAGAGCTACTACTTTGGGGGAAGTTCTAGACCCCGAAGAAGTTAGAGAGGAGAGAGCCCAGTCATCTTGAGGGTGAAGTGACTTAGCGAGGGTCCGGTGGAAGGAGAAAAGGGAGGTCGTTGGCTCGGATGGGCTTTCTGCTGAAAGAAACCGAAGAATCGTGGACCAAATCCGGATGTTCAGTGCCTTTATAAGTGAGCCAGACTCTCTCCCAGTCTGGAAGGCATGCACAGGTCATTCCCCACAGCCCCTGGGAAGGAGGCATTTCAAACCCCTGAGGCCACCAGGGCAGCGCTGGCCACTGAGGCAGCGCCTCACCTCCGGAGGCCGGATGTGGGGAGACGGGGATCACACCAGGGCCCAGTGAGTTCCCTGAAGGGGAGCTCTGTGCCTGGCAAACTCACACCTGCAATTGCTCCCTCCTCCTGGAGCCCCAGGCTTGTAAAGGTTAGAGGGCCTTTCAGAGTGCTCCTCCTGGGTCCCTGACCTCCGGTTGTAAAATGGAGCCTCGGGGTTTCCCCTCAGCCTGCGGGAGCGTGTTGTTCTGAGGGTGGCGTGTTTCCATCCCAGGTAGTAACCCGGGGAGGGACTAAGGTGACAAGACGGTGGTTGCACGCGGACTTTTTTCAAAGAAGTGTTTTGTGCGTTCTTCGGAAGTGAGCTACGGCTTCTGCCGAAATAACCAGTTTCTGTGGCATATATATGCTATTACTAACCCCTCCTGGCCCCTGAGCTCTTCCTAACGGTGTATTCCTGTGGGATATGGACCGGAAAGAAGGCAAAGCCGCCTAATGGTTAGCGTGCAGGCTGCACCGGCCTGCGAGGTCCAGTAGAGTCCACTTGGCGACTTCTCAGCCACGTAACAAGAGATGCTGCTCCTCTCGGAGCCTCGGCTTCCGCAGCTGCGGAATGAACACCATTAAAATCATAGCAGAGGGTCACTTACCCTGTGTCCCCGAGAATAAGGCAGTGTCTAATATCGATTTTTTGCTCCCAAAGAGGCGCAAGGTCTTATATTCAGGGGATGTCTTATTTTTCCATAAAAAAGAATACGGTACACATTTACTGTTGAACAAAAAAAAAAAAAGGAAATTTATTACTTGTAGATGGTACGGTAGTAGTTGTACCTACATGTGAATTTCCTGGGCCGGGCCTGTAGTTCTATGTAATGAAGAGGTAATATGCAAATTGACCCTCACCCTCTCACGCTGTCACAAGATGGCTGCGCCCACAGCGGAGGCTGGGTTCCCATAACAAGCCATAACGAGCAATCAGCAGAGACCTGAGGCTCTGTGGTGCCGGGCCAGAATGGGGGACCTCAGGCCATGCCCCTCCTTCCACCCCCCCCCCTGGCAGGGCTTGACTGGAGACCTCAGGCCGTGCCCCCCAGCCCAGTGGGGCTTGATGGGGGACCTCAGGCAATAACCCATAACCAGCTGGCCTTGATGGGGAACTTCAGGCAATGCCCCCCACCCCACTTTGGGCCAGGGGACCTGAGGCTACACTCCCCACCTGGCAGGGCTTGATGGGGGTGGAGCCAGCCAGGTCTGAGTCTTGCGTGATTTCAAGGTGCATGCGGGTGGATGGGGACTTGACTCTGGGTCCCATGGTGTGCCTCAGACTCTGACAGGAGGGAGACTTTCATATACATTTTACTAATTTTCTTTCACCTCTGACACTTCTAGAGAAAGGGCAAATAGCGATATTAAAATATTTCCTCTAATTAATTCCCTTTTAATGTGCACAGATTTCATGCACTGGGCCACTATTAATAATAATAAAAGAATAAATAAACTTTCATGTAGTCACAACTGTAAACCCACTTTTGCCCAGCCTGTATTTCTCTGTCAATCTCTCCTCTGAACCTGAGCAAACTTTGAAAACCATTATCTGGCACCTTCCCTGACCCTTGATGCAGAATGTCCCCCAGATACCCATATTCACAGGATCAAGACTCTTCACCCAAGAAGATATCTGAGCTCAGATACTCCACTGTATGACCATATCCCCTTGGGAAGGCTACAGTCACTGTAACCTCACACATTCCTCACGATTTTTAATCATGTCCTTTTTGTTGTTGTTGTTGTGAACTGTAACCTGAGGATATTTCTCCATTAATTTTTAGAGAGAGTGGCCAGGGAGCAAAACATTCATGTGAAAGAGACACGTTGATTGGGTGCCTCCCACATGCGTCCCGACCAAGGCCAGGGATGGAGCCTGCAACTGAATCGAACCTTTGACTGGAACCTTCAGTCCATGGGCCAATGCTCTATCCACAGAAATCAAATTGGCTAGGCCTCATATCTTTTCATTTCCCTTTAAAATCTGTTTCAGGAGATTAAATTCTAGGAGGATGGGGATGTAATTGAGAGCACCCAAACCTGGACCAGTGCCTGGCACCAAGGAATAATTGTTGAAAAAAATACAGTGCAAGGGCCCAGTGCCCCTTTTTCACAGAGTCCTTAGTACTAAACACAGTGATTCACACCGAGCACCGCAGGCATGCGGAGGAGCTGAAAGTGGCTCATCTCTGCCTGCTCCGTTTCCTAGTAAAAGTCAGAGTGGAATTCCAATCCCACCGCCTGGTAGCCACATCCTCATCTCCCAGGCATCACCCCTCCCCATCCTCCCCGCTGTGCACACCCCTCATGTTCTGACCTCGGGGCCCGCCGCCCTTGTTCCTGGAGAAGCCGGAATGTGGACATCCCCACCCTCTACCCAGGCAGTCTCCTTCCCTCACACCCTGCGCCTGGGCCCTTTCTCCTCCGAGTCGGAATGCGCTGTTCTTTCTGGCCTGTGTTGGATGCTCTCCCGATCCACCTCCTCCCTGACCCATGATAAATCACGGAGCGCTTCCTGGCAGCGGGCGTGGAAGAGGGCTGCACCTGCCTTCCCATCAGGAGGCCAGCGTGGCTGTGACTTTCCGTGGCTGAGGAAGCTCAGGTGCATCCCAGCCTGGCGCTTGAAGAGGCGCTCTGTGTTGCACGTTCTCGTCCCTCTGGCACAGCGACCTGCACTCATCAGCTCAGTGAGCACAGCCCTGCCACCAACCCTTGGGGAAACAGCAGCCACAGCCTGAGTGCCCGCAGTCAGGCACCGCATTTTCTGTTGTCCTGGGAGGCTCCTCACGCACAGGGGACATTGTTAGGATGCTGTGGGCTTGGCTCCAGAGTAGGGTCCCCCCCCCCCCCCCCCCCCCCCGCCCATCTTCTGCCTGATCCAGGAATCCAGGATTTTCAGCCCAATGACTTGTGGCTTGAAGGTGAAGTATCTCAGGTCCCGGTAGTTGGGAAGTGGAAACACCATCATTATATCTAGAAACACCACTCTTCCCCGAAAGGAGGACAATTAGGCTCAGGTGCCCAGAGTTCAGATGGGCAGCCAGGCCTTGTTGCCCCACTCAGGGGTCAGAGCGACCAGAGAGAATGTTCTCTGGGCAAAGACAGTGTCAGCCTGTGTCCTGTCCTTTCCAGAACTCTCTCCTGGCAGCCGCGTGGCCATTTCCCCAGCTGTGCAGGCCCCTGCTCCAGGGCCCTGTCTGTGGTGGTGGCCTTGAAAGAGACCTGTGTCTCAGCCCCCACCCCTCTGGTTCCCAGGCCAACCAGCCACACTGAGGGGACAGTCCCCTTTGTGCAGAACTGCCTTTTCTTACTTGAATGAACTTTATAGGCCAGCTTGTTTCAAATAGTTGGTGATAATAAGTGTGTATTATTTTAAAAGTATAAAGCATGAGCCATCCAGAAAGAACACTTGACCAGCCTGGAGATGGTTTACCTTCACACGCAGGCTTATATTTAATCGGACGACATTGAAAGTGTAAGAAGAGTCCATGGCAGGTCCCGGCGATGGCTGTGTGGAGTGCAGTATCCGGGTGGTGTTCTTGTGAATGGATTAGGCGGCATTTAAAGAGTGGAAGATGGGGAAGATAATAAGGCAGGCGGCCCCGTTTAAAATAGATTTCATCCTGGATAAGTTAAAGCCCGTGTCAGAGCGAAAGGAAATACTAATTCCTTTTGCAGAATCTGGAGCTGAAGACTTTAGGGATATTTCACTTGAGGAGCATTGGTAAAAATTTTCAAGTAAAGGCCAGCTAGAAATCACGGCCGTGTGTGGAGTGGAGGAGAACGCTATATGCTCTGGTTTTATCCAGGGCTATGGCACGAATGGCTGTGCTTTAATCCCGAAAATGACACAATCCAGGCAGTGTAACGCCAAGACCAGCTCCGATCCAGGTTTCCGTTGCTTCCACGCCTGTCTCCCATCACTCCTTGCAGGCAGCAGGGATGGGTGAGTCAGTGTTCCATCCCCGTGCCACACTCAGGGCACACTGAAATGTCTCTTTGTAAACAACCGGGTCAAACAAGGACGTGCCCATCCAAAGGAAAGACCAACAGAAGGCTGACCCGTGGCTGCCACGGTTTCCCATCAGCTTGCCCCAACCTGCAGCCTGCACGCAGCGCTGCTGGGCTTCGAGCTCGGGACTTTGTGCTTTGCCCTGTTGCCATGGAGCTTTTCTGTCCACTATTTGCTCCTTCTTTTTTCCTCTTTTTTTCACCACCTTCCCCCTGCCCTGAGTCCCCCCTCCATCAGCTCGGCACTCAGCAGCCTGTTCTCTGTATTCCTGGATCTGTTTCTGTTTTGTTGACTTCATTTGTATGTTTTGTTCCGTTAGAGTCCACATGTAAGGGCAATCCACATGTAAAGGCAATCCGATGGCGTTGGTCTTCCTCCCTCTGACTGTGTCACTTAGCACAGTACCCTCTAGGTCCGTCCTTGCTGTTGCAAATGGCAATGCCTCCTTCTTTTTGATGGCTGAGTAATATTCCCTTGTGTGAAATATGAGATCCTTATTCATTCATCTATGGATGAACACCGAGGCTGCTCCTGTGTTTGGGCTGTTATAAATGTTGCTGCAAAGAACATAGGGGTACGTGTATCTTTCTGAATTAGTGTGAGGTTTTTTGTTGTTATTGTGTGTGTATGTGTGTGTGTGTGTATGTGTGTGTGTGTGTGTGTGTGTGTGTGTGTGTGTGTGTTTGTGTGTGTGTTTAATAAATACCCAGAAGTGCAACAGCTGGCTTGTATGGCAGCTCAGTTTTTGGTTTTGGGGAAAACCTCACACTGTTTGCCAGTAGTGGCTGCACCTGTGATAAATATCGGTGCGCTCCATGGCACCAGACATGGAAGAGGGCTCCCCCTTTCTCATCCTCCTCGTTGGCACTATTATTTGTTGATTTTTTATTTTTATTTTTTATTTTTGGAGAACCGCTCTGACAGTCTACTGTGAACCTAAATCTCAGGTCATGGCCCTCCTGGCTGGTGCGGCCTCCTATCCCTACTGCCTCCCAGAGACTGTGTCCAGACAGCCAAGGGCGGGCATGCTCCCAGCCCTGCTTCTGCTGGCGTGAATGTTCCTGGGGGACCCCCTGCCCAGCAGATGCCAAGTCTCCTCCAAATTATGCCTGGACGTTGGAGGCCTTTCCCAGGGCATCGGACCAGGCAGGCCCTCTCTGCTCCTCCACCGGCTCCATCCTCTACTCTGTGCTCTCACGTACCTGTGACCGGATCGCTGCTCACACCCACATGGTGGCTGGCTTCCTTGCCTGTGTGTCTCCTACTTTACAGGGAGCTCCTACAGAGAGCAGCTGCATTATCTCTGGATCCCCAGGAAAGCCATGCAGTCTTAGAAACATCATAGTGCTATGTAGAAAGTTTGAGCGGCCACGTGTGCGCCAAATATAGACCTCAGGCATCGGTCTCTGCAGACTTGCCCTCTGGTCTTTTTATTTTTCTCAAGTTCACCTTAGGTGGCAACTAACACCCCTTTATCCCATTCATAAAAATCAGGTGTTTTCACATAAACATCCACGGCTGGATCTGCAGAAGCAGCAGATCAGAGGGCACCGGTCCCTCGCCGCCCAGAGCATCTGCAGAGCTGTGGGCAGCTGGCGTCTGAGGCCGATCATGTGCCGGACACAGCCTCTGGCTGCAGGCCCTCCCGGGACGCCAGCTTCAGAGGTTGATGTCACCTGCCAGAATCCAGGAGGCAGGAGGGCACCACCCTGGCAAGATGTGCCCAACAGAAACTTCCTGTTTCTTCTGAGGGCTGAGTCTTCATTGGCTCAGCAGCCCTAACAAAATACCGCAAACCGGGGCTTACACAGCACCAGCGCTGATTTCTCAGCTCTGCAGGCTGCCAGGTTGAAGGGAAGATGCCCATGATTTTGCTCCTCCTGGGCGCTCTCACTGGCTCGCTTGTGGTTGTCATCTCCTCATGGGCTCCCGGGGCAGAGAGGGCGCTGGTCCCTCTTCCCCTCCTTCCAGGGGCAGGAAAGTCCAGGCCAAGGGCCATGGAAGGCCCGTGAAATCTTCGGTCTGGCCCTGCCAAGGCATTAGGGCTGGGCCCATTAAATGTCTGATCAGACTTAACAGGCTAATTTTTTAATTTATTTTTTCCTTTATTGATGAAAGTATTACATATGTGTCCTTATCCCTCCAGAGCCCCCCATCCCTCCACTCATGCTCTTTCCCCTCTCTCTCCTCCCTCTCCCCGCAGCCCCCGTGACTGTGTCTGTTAGTTAGGGTTATACGAATGCAGACAAGTCCTTTGGTTGATCTCTCCCCCTTACCCTCACCCTCCCCTGCCTTCCCTCTGAGGTTGGACAGCCTGATCAATGCTTCTCTGTCTCTGGATCTGTTTTTGTTCATCAGTTTAAGTTGTTCATTATATTTCACAAATGAGTGAGATCAGTGATACTTATTTTTCTCTGACTGGCTTATTTCACTTAGCATAAAGCTCTCCAGTTCCATCCATGCTGTTGTAAATGGTGAGAATTCCTTCTTTTTTATAGCTGCATAGTATTCCATTGTGTAGATGTACCACAGTTTTCTAATCCACTCACCTGCTGATGGGCACTTAGACTGTTTCCAAATCTTAGCTATGGTACATTATGCCACTATGAACATAGGGGTGCATATGTCCTTTCTGATTGGTGTTTCTGGTTTCTTGGGATATATTCCTAGAAGTGGGATCACTGGGTCAATGGGAATTCCATTTTTAGTTTTTTGAGGAAACTCCATACTGTTCTCCACAGTGGCTGCACCAGTCTGCATTCCCACCACCAGTGCAGTAAAGTTCTTTTTTCTCCGAATCCTAGCCAGCACTTGTCCTTTGTTGATTTGTTGATGATAACAGCACTTGTTTGTTGACTTGTTGATGATATCCATTCTGACAGGTGTGAGATGGCATTTCATTGTTGTTTTGATTTGCATCTCTCAGATGATTAGTGACTTTGAGCTTGTTTTCCTATGTCTCTTGGCCTTCCTTTTGTCCTCTTTCAAAAAGTATTTCTTTAGGTCCCTTGCCCATTTTTTGATTGGGCTGTTTATCTTCCTTTTGTTGAGTTGTATGAGTTCCCTGTAAATCCTTATCAGTGATAACATTGGCAAATATGTTCTCCCATGTAGTGGGCTTTCTTGTTGTTTTGCTGATGCTTTCTTTTGCTGTGAAAGAGCTTTTTATTTGGATGTAGTCCCATTTGTTCATTTTCTCTTTAGTTTAAACTGCTCTAGGAGCTGAATCAGTGAAGATATTGCTTCAGTATATGTCTGAGATTTTGCTGCCTGTGGATTCCTCTAATATTTTTATGGTTTCCCATCTTGTGTTTAAGTCTTTTATCCATTTTAAGTTTATTTTTGTGTATGGTGTAAGTTGGTGGTCTAGTTTTATTTATTTTTTTGCATGCTACTGTCCAATTTTCCCAACACCATTTATTGAAGACACTGTCTTCACTCCATTGTATGTTCATGCCTCCTTGTCAAATATTAATTAAGCATAGTGGTTTGGGTCAATTTCTTGGTTTTCTATTCTATTCCATTGGTCTGCATGTCTGTTCTTCTGCAAGTACCAAGCAGTTTTGAGAATATTGGCTTTTTAATCTTGTATTGAGATTCCTCCTACTTTTTTCTTCTTTCTCAGTATTGCTGCAGCTACCCAGGGTTTATTTTTATTCCAGATGGTTTTTGGAGAGTTCGTTCTAGGCCTGTGAAATATGCCATTGGTATTTTAATGGGGGAGTGCAGTGAATCTATAGATTGCTTTGGGTAGTATGGACATTTTGATGATGTTGATTCTACCAATCCATGAACACAGTATGTTTTTCCATCTGTTTATGTCTTCCTCTATCTTTTTTTTTCAGTATCTTATAGTTTTCAGAGTACAGGTCTTTTACCTCCTTAGTAAAGTTTATTCCTGGGTATCTTAATTTTTTTGGTGCTACAGTAAATTGAATCATTTTTAAACCTCTCTTCCTGTAAGTTCATTATTGATGTATAAAAATGCCATAGCTTTATTAGCATTAATTTTGTATCCTTCTACATTGCCAAATTCTTTTCTTAAATCTAATAATTTTTATGAAGTTTTTAGGGTTTTCTATGTACAGTATCATGTCACCTGCGAATAATGGCAGTTTTACTAATTCGTCTTCTTTTCCAATGTGGATGCCTTTTATTTCTTCTTCTTGTCTAATTGCAATGGCTAGCACTTCTAGTACTATGTCAAACAGGAGTGGTGAAAGTGGGCCTCCCTGTCTCGTGCCTGTCCTTAGGTGAAATGGTTTTCGTTTTAACAGGCTAATTTTTAAGTTGATCATTTTGCATGGTCTTTGAATGATGTTATAAAGATCCAAATGGCCCTTGGCAGAGAAAAGATCCCACAGCCCTGCCTTAGAAGGACACTAATCCCATCATATGTCTCATCTCCAAGACCTCCTCTAACCCTGAGTCCCTCCCAAAGCCCCCATCTCCAAATAGACTTGCATCTGGGAGAACACAAACATTCAGTCCCTACAGGCTGGCCCCACAAATGAGGCCAACCACTCTCCCCCCGCCTTTGCCATTCCCGGGGAAGAATTTAGTTTGTTTTGTACGTATTGACTTTTTAGCTGCAAACTATGCAATGTTTTCCACCCCAACACAAGAGGAACCCCACCTTCTATGTCTCGTGCAATGGCCGGGGCCTCCGGAGACCTCTGTTTCTGATGCAGTTCCGCTGCCTCATGCTTGACCTTGGGGTTCCTGTCTTCTGCCTGCCTCCGTTTTCCCTTCTGCAGGGATCTGGACAAGACACGGGGATGGCTCGTGGCCCTTCAGCATCTAATGCACCTTGTATCTTTCCTGCTTCTTTCTGGGAAGACGTAGGGGATTTCTGGGTGCTCCCAGCCACAGTGTGCTACCAACTGTCTGCCCCGGCCAGGAAACTCCCACCTTCAGAGGGCACCTGTGTGGAAGTCAGGTCTCACCTGGAGGGGGTTCAGAAGGCCATGCCCACTGGCTGGCACTGAGGCAGCCACTCCCGTTCCTCATCTGCTGGCACAGCCCCCTTTCCACTCAGCTGCACCGAGTAATAAGAGAGGCCCGGCCGCCCTCCTGTCACGACGCTCCACGTGTGCCGCCTCTAATGAAGGATTTATTTAGGTCAAGGCTGCCTCCTGCCGCAGCAGTGCAGATTAAACACGCTGGGGAGAGGTAGCGCTCCTCCTTTTCCCTCCCAGACTCCCGGATCTGGCTGCCTGTTCTTCCCGAGGGGGCGGTGGGGCAGTCACCAAGGATGCGGTGGCTGCGGTGCCCCTGAGAAACAGAGAGCCAGCGCCCCGTCGAGGTGATGCTGTCCTTGTTTCCTCGAGCCTCCCCATCTGGTGGAGTCACTGCAGCGCTGTGGATCGCGAACAAATGAGTTGGACTAATTAGCATGCCTGGATCCCCTTTCTGCCACACAGCTTTCCTTTTTCCGGACAAAAATAGCTCCCGGGATCCGAGGGCTTGCCACGGGCCGGGCGATATGCTAATACCCTCGGCATCCACACCGCCTGTTGGGTGAGAACCTCGCAGGTAACATGTAGGCCCAGCGCTTTCGACCTAGGACTCTGAGCTTTTGAGCTGCCTGCGGGATTTTCAGCGGCAGAGCTGGGATTTGAGACAGGTTTGGGCCCCCAATCCCCCGCCTAGCTCTGGGGATCACTCCACATGAGAAGCCAGACCGGTCTCTCTCTATTTTGTCTTCCACGGTTGCTTTCATCCTGCAGTTAAAAACAAACAGCAGGGAAGAACAAAAACCCAAAGGAAATTGGCCACCCTGCCCAAGGCCAAGGCGATTAGAATCCAAATCCAGAGATGCCCGGGGATTTCAAGTTCATAGCTGCGCCCGGAGGTTCTCAGCTCACAGCTGGGGCCCAGGGTTTGCAAGATCATGGGGCCCTCACCATGCAGGAACCCCAAATGGGCAGCCAATTTAGTTTTAACAGGCTAATTTTTAAGTTGGTCATTTTGTATGCTCTTTGAATGATGTTATAAAGATCCAAATGGCCCTTGGCAGAGAAAAGATGGCCCACCCCTGCCTTAGAAGGACACTAATCCCCATCATGTGTTTCATCTTCAAGACCTCCTCTAACTCCGAGTCCCCCCCAAAGCCCCCATCTCCAAATACACTTGCATCTGGGAGAACACAGACATTCAGTCCCTACAGGCTGGCCCCACAAATGAAGCCGGCCAACCCTCCCCGACCTTTGCCAGTCCCGGGAAAGAATTTGGTTTGGTCTCTGCTCCAATATTAGGAGCAGAGACACCCAGGCCTCTCCAACCTCTCAGCTCTGCATCTGCATTTGGAAGGAGACCTCCAGGGGATTGGGGTGTGCCTCTGAGTTTGGAAGGCATCGGGCTGAGCTCCTGGGAGGGAAGCTGCAGTCACCTCGCACCTGCAGCTTCTCATCCAGATCCTTCTGCCCTAATCTCTCACCTTATTTGGAAAGGACTGGGTTGACCTCGGACTCCCTGTGGGACAGGCCACACGGCTCATCCCCAGCGCTTCCTGGAGTCCTCAGAGGCTTAGAAACAACATTGCCCGCTACTTCTGATCACCCCACATCTCTGCACCTGCCCCGCACCACGCTGCCCTTCCTGGCTTGCCGGGGTACCTCCTTCCTTCAGTCCCAGAAGTCTTGTTCAATATCCAGTCACCCTTCTGAAACAGGGAAGAACCTCCCAGCATTCATTGCACGAATGCAGGGGAGCATGGAAGGCTGGAGGAGGAGCATGAAGGGCCCACCCCCTTTCCAAGGGGAAAATGGGCCAACACCCTTCTCTGTCCAAGATGGTGAATGCGGTCCAGGGAAACTTCCCAGCATTCCCAGGACTGGCCCTGGGTCCTTTCCACCCATCTTACCGCGCAACCATCACCATCAGCAAATCCACACAAAAGCGAATGTCAGCATTTGTTGAAAAGTGTCCTGGGCAGGCAATTTCGAGAAAATAAATATTTATGCAAGCTTTGAGATACCGCTGTCCTTTCCCAGACTGACAGGCACAAGCTAAACCTGTTTCCTATCTCGGTTTGCAAGAGGACCTGCCAGGAGGGACATCTCACACCCGTGCCAAGCACTCATCGGGAGTTGTGCAAGGACAAAAGTGAAGACGTGTGTGACTCTGAAAGTGAACCAACGATCTTATCCTGTTGACGGCCCTGAAGTCGGCTGGATGGGGCATGACAGCTTCGTTGTTGGAACTGTCTTTAACCAGGTTCCTGTGAATTCCAGACGATGAGATCATCCAGCATCCGTGGAGCTGGAGAGAGGCATCCTCATTGCAGGAGAATGGCTCTAATCCTCTCTGCTTGCTCTCCCTGCTCTGGCTGGAACACCCCCCCCCAACACTGCCCACCCAGGCATCACCAGCCAGGGGCAGGGTGCAGCAGGCTTCAGAGATGGCCTGTAGCATTCTCGTTTTCATACTTCCTGGGTCCGTGACCTTGAGCAGGTCATTCTACCTGAATAGCACTATTTCCGCTTTGTCACGGGGAGAAAGGCGCTGTGATTTGTTTATTCGGGGTGGGGAGTCTTGTTTAATCACGATGGCATCCAGAGGAAGGAGGTTTTAGCCCATTGTGCAGAATTGTACATCGAATCGTCATAGGTAAGAAGCTTCTCATCAGAGGTCAGGCAGCTGTAGGAATTCTGGATCTTTCCAACTGCAAATGCTTCTTTGTTTTTCCACGTCTGCATGCTATCTTCTTGTTGCTTAAGAAAAATGTAAAATAAGCCCTAGCTGGTTTGGCTCAGTGGATAGAGCGTTGATCTGTGAACCGAAGGATCCCAAGTTTGATTCCGGTCAAGGGCACATGCCAGGTTGTGGGCTCGATCCCCAGTAGGGGGTATGTAGGAGGCAGTCGATCAATGATTTTCTCTCATCATTGATGTTTCTATCTCTCTCTCTCCCTTTCCCTTTTGCTCTGAAATATATATATATATTTTTTTAAAAAAACGTAAACTAAAACGAGAAGAGCCACCTCTTGGTATTATTGCAAGTATTCGAAGGGGTCATTTATATATGAGTACTTACCATCTGGCACTCCATGGGCACCCAGTACGTAATCTTTTCCTTTCCAACTCATTTGTTAAACGTTTAAAGGATGTGGTCTGCTCATTCCTGTTCTCTGGGGGAGACTCTTGCCTGTGACAGCTGTGTATCTCTCACGTGCAGGGGCTGGGGAGGTGTCCTGTAGAGGGACCACTGAATGCCCTCCCCTCCACTCCTGTGAAATACTCTGGGTATTTCATTCCATCCTGAATCTCAGGAGGTGGGACTGGGAGAATATATTGCAGTTAATTATATTTGAAATCTAGGTCATGATGTGAATCGTGGAATAAGGAAACCTAAGGACAAAATTAAAATATTTTTGAAGAGTTATTCCACTGCTTCCCCTGCTTTTTTTTTTTTAATTAAAATATTCTCTAGACTCTCAGGTGACCCTGTCCAACTGTCATGAGAAATGCTGAGCCCGCCTTTCCACATCTGGTTTCTGTCTGCCTCTCCAGGGGCTGAAAAACACACTTGCGATGCAGTCGTTTTTATGGACAAACCGTTGGGTTTCCCTTTAAAGAATTAGAAGTCTTTCTCAGGACTGTTGGACAGGCACCTTGCTTTCCATGATATTTGCCATGTCCATTCAGGAGACAGGATCTCCAGCACCCACTGTGCCCCGGAAACCACCCAGGCCCTGGCAGGGTACAGCAGCGGGGCCTGGCCTCTGAGCAGGAGCCGGCCCTTAATTGCATTGTGTTTAGTGTGGCTCCTGGAAAATGTTAAAGTGGACATGGGGGTCATGTCCGCATTTCTAATAAAAGTGGTAATAATACATGATCTGACATAGGGCAAGCTTTGACTGAGTACCTGAGACACATCGATGAAGAGTGGTTACTGTCACCTCAGGGAAGGGTTACTCTCACCTTCACGAGCACCTGTTGATTGCCAGTGAAGATGTGAGTTTTTCTGAGAAGGAAATGAAACTGTGGTATACAGTGGTACCTCGAGATATGAGTTTAATTCCTTCTGTAACCTTGAGGCGTGGGAAACTATGAGATGCTGAAGTCGCAGTAAATTTGTGGGTCCTATGCAGCCGGCCGATCCACGCGATTACTTCTATCTCAAATGTTGCTCGTATTTCAAAGCAAAAATCGCTCGCTCAATGGCTTGTATCTCAAAAACCTTGTATGTTAGGGCACTTGTATCTCGAGGTACCAATGTACTTTCATCTATGCAGTTCACATGCTGCGTGCCTGCTGTGGGAGAGGCTGTGGTTGGCATTATGGAAGGGAGAAGGCATTGGTAAAAATGGCACCTGTGTCAGTGCTGAGGTAACATGTTAGATGTATAACATGAGTTATATAATAAATAAATTCAGTCAGTATTTGTTTGATAAGGGGAAAGTGCGTATGTGGCTCACAGTGGATTTCTTTGAACAGTGCTTATTGATCCATGCCATGTCACTGATACATAGGCCAAAGGTCACCATTGGAGATGGGTGGGATTATTACTATTCTATGGATGAGGAGACTGAGACTAAGCGAGGTCACGTCACTTAGACTCAGGTCAAACCTAGAGAAGGACTCCTGACCCCATCACTTGTCTAAGACCTTTGCCTCTTCCCCTGAATAGAACTAGGGGATGAGTTTCACCTTGAGGGTATCAACTGATGCTGGAGTTGGTGGCCCTGGGGTTGTCATTGCAGGATAGGTTTGGGGGAGCTTTTGGTTTAGGACCCCAAAACCATTGCCGTTAGTGGATGTTGAAACCCCATGCTTGGGAGGCAGCAGTAATAGCAGATAGAACACAGAAGTGGAACTCAGGAGCCACAAGTTCAAGACTGGTTCTCCAAGTCATCTCGCGGCCTCCTCACCCCCAAAATGAAAGGCAGTGGCTCAATGGCCCTGTTTTTGTCTTGATGATCAGAATCCCACTGTCAGGATCCACTCGACTCAGTGGTTCTGGCTTATAGGCTCGCCTGAGTGTGGGAATCTGTGCTTTTCTATGAGTGTTACTAAGAGGCCAGAAATGATGTCTATGCCACTGAACAATGATCAGACTACTGCAGAAACACTACTACAGAAAGACTGTGGCTCTTGATGGCCACTGTGTTTGTGATATATTATATATATATATATAAATTTACATATACAGATATATATGTGTGTGCATACATATATGCATGATATACACTGAGTGGCCAGATTATTATGTTCTCTGAATGCATAATAATCTGGCCACTCAGTGTGTGTGTGTATGTATATATATGTATTTAGAGGCACGGTGCATGAATTCACGCATGGAATGGGTCCTCCCAGCCTGGCCAGGGGGAGGGGACATAGGCAGTTGGCTGGCCTGCCTGCTGGTCGAACTCCTGGTCAAGGGGACAATATGCATATTAGCCTTTTATTATATAGGATATACACTGAGTGACCAGATTATTTTGCTTCAGAGATCATAATAATCTGGCCACTCAGTGTATATGTGTATGTATACTAACTGGCTAAAGTTTCATACATGCACATGCTATACATATCGCTCTCTCTATATATAGCTCATATATGTGTGTGTGTGTGTGTGTGTTTGTGTGTACTTTTCTCTCTCTCTGTTTCCCTCTCTGTCTCTCTCTGTGTGTATAAGACTTTACTAGTACATAAGCTTTTGCTTTCCATATAGCTTGAATATTAAACATTTTCGGAATGTAGAAGAAAGCCTTACAATAAGTAAATACATTTTTAGAGAGTTTAAAGTAGAAATGAGGAGCTTGTAAACTCAGCGGTTCTCAACCTGTGGGTCGCGACCCCTGTGGGGGTCGAATGACCTTTTCACAGGGGTCGCCTAAGACCATCAGAAAATGCAGATATTTACATCACGATGCATAATAGTAGCAAAATTTCATGGTTGGGGGTCACCACCCCATGCGGAACTGTATGCAAGGTTCTCGGCCTTAGGAATAACTTCCCAGTTTATTTATTTATTTTTATTTTTCCTTTTTGTTTTGAAAGGGCAAGCTACATTTCATTCCTTCTCTCTGGGACAGCTGGTAATTCCCCTTTAGGAGAAAGATCTCTGATGTGCACGGTGCTAACCAGGATACCTCCTAACAGGGTGGGAGGGATGGTCAGACAATATGACTTGCAGATCTGGCCTCCAACTCTTGTCACTCAGGTGTTGCAGGTTTGGGGAGGGTTGGGGCCTGGACTCGGGCCCAACTTTATAAAAGCATACACATGTACTTGTGCCCACACACATAAAAACATGTGCAAGGCAAGCCTAGCCGGCCCGTTGTGTGGACCCACATGAACAGTTGAGAAGGAAATTGAATTTGCCTGAAACACACTGAAATGTTCAATTGATTAAAGCAAATGGCCCAGTAAATTGAGCTTATCCAATCAGGAGCACCAACCTTGAACCACATCTTGTCTGACCAGTCATCCCGCAACATTTCCCTCCCTTTCCCCAAACGGTTATGCCACCCAGTCTTGCAAGTCTCTTCTCCGGCTTTCTGGGGTTCTCCAGAGGTTGCCAGCTGTTTCATTACTTATTCTTTCAGATACATTTTCCCCAACCAGTTACTATTGGAGGAAAACAGATCAACTGGTTTGATCATTACAATGGGAGCCCCGGGCAGGGTTCTTTCTTTACACGTTCTGGACAAGAGTTAAACTAAGTGAAATTTAAGCCTGGTCTAAAGATGAAGGGTCCTCTTAATGGAGAACACTTTTATGACTCTGGAAACCCCAGTGCCCAATCCCAGCCTGTCTCTAAGCCAGTGGTTCTCAACCTTTCTAATGCCATGACCCTTGAATACAGTTCCTCATGTGGTGGTGACCCTCAACCCTAAAATTATTTTCATTGCTACTTCATCACTGTCATTTTGCTACTGTTATGAATCATAATGTAAATATTTGTGTTTTCTGATGGTCTTAGGTGACTCTGCTAGCAGTTCTCAACCTATGAATCGCGATCCATAGGTTGAGAACCGCTGCTGTAGAACCTAAGACTATTGGAAAACACAGATATTAGAACCTAAGATCATCAGAAAACAAAGTATTAGAGCCTTTGACCATCGGAAAACACAGATACAGTGGTACCTCGAGATACAAGTTTAATTCATTCCGTAACCTTGAGGCGTGGGAAACTATGAGATGCTCGAGTCGCGGTAAACTGGTGGGTCGTGCAGCTGGCCGATCCGCGCGATGACTCCTATCTCAAATGTTGCTCGTATTTCAAAGCAAAAATCGCTCGCTCGACGGCTCGTATCTCAAAAATCTCGTATGTTAGGGCTCTCGTATCTCGAGGTACCACTGCATTAGAATCTAAGACCATCGGAAAATACAGATCTAAAAGGGTCGTGGCATCAGAAAGGGTGAGAACCACTGCAAGCCACCCAGCTCTGACTGTTTAGACAGGGCTTACCTCCAGGCTGGCCGGCTGCCTCCTCTTTCAGACGCTGTTTCTCAGCACCTGGAAAACATGAACCATGACTTTGGTTCCCAATGGCCTTTGGGAGCCGCGTGCCATCCGTCCAGCTGACCCAGCAGTGCCCGTGTGCTTGAGGGACTTGAAGGCCGTCCTGTGATGAATCCCAGAGGGTACAGAGGGGAAGGGGTAAAGAAGGCAGTTTGTGGGAACTGAGTTTTGAAATGGACTGAATGTTAGTGCCTTTGGACAAGACCCTCATTCCTAACGGCCCTGCCTTCCTACCTTACACTGTAGGGTTGTGTGACAATTCACCTGAGCAGACTCAGGGCCACTTGATCAACGGCCAGGCTTTGCACACAGGAAGGCTTTTTGCGCTTTCTAGTAACCTCCCATGTTCAGTCCTCCAGCCCCACCTCCAACATTTCCTCTGCTGTGAAGCCCCCCTCTTCCCCCCAACTGTTTCAGGCTGAATGAATGACCACATGCCCTCCTGGGACCCTGCCTAGAGTGTAATCATAACATATAGCGTGTCGATGCCCGCAGTCAGGTGTATCCGTGAACCTTTCCCATCTGAGGGTTGTGTACACGCCACCCCGAAACTCAGCGGCCGACCAGCACCAGAGTGCGTTCTCACTGAGGAGCCAGGTTGGCACTGCCACCCCTGTCTCCCCTCTGCCTCCTGGGAGTGGGGGCCACCAAGCATGTTCCTCCTATAGCGAGAGGGCAGGTGGGGACACAGTGGCTGTTTCCTGCTTGGGCTGGGGATTGACCACAGGCCATTGGCCAAACCAAACCAAATTGTGAGTCGGTCCCCTCACAACGAGGCCCCAGCAAGACCTGGATGGAGGGGTGGGGGGACGTGGGGTGGAGAATTAGAACTGAATGACCAATCTTTCAACAGGTTCCCCTGCCCTATTAGATCGGGAGCCCCATGGTGGAAAGGGAGTGGAGTTGGGCAGAAAGCAGGAACAGTGTCTGCTCTTATATCTCCTACCCCTAGGCCTGGGGCTGGGTGTTTGTTGAAATCCCCAAGGCCTTTCCTAACCTTTCCTTTACAGCAGAGTTTGGCAAACGATGGCTGCAGGGCCAAGTCTCTCTCTCTCTCTCTCTCTCTCTCTCTCTCTCTCTCTCTCTCTCTCTCTCTCTTTCCTCTGGCAAACTAAGAACTAAGCATATGCATTGTTGAAAAACAAAGTACAAATAGTATTTAAAGTTGTATTAGGACCTAACCACAGCCCTTCCTTTGTGTGCTGCCCATGGGTGCTTCAGAGCCAAAACAGCATTCTGGGGACTTTCCATGAACATTGTATGTCCCTAAGCCTAAACCATCCTCCCTGGTCTCCTGCCCAGACATGTGGCCCCCTGCCCTTCCTTTCCAGGTCAGAGCCCCAGGGAGGGTGGTCGCCTGCCCAGGGCTACAGAGTGGTCCCCTCCATGAAGCCGGTGGATCTGGGGTTCACATTGTCCCTTCTTTTGTTTCCTAGTAACCGGCTGCCAGCTGCGCCCCTGCGTGTCGCTGACCAGGAGGCCTCGCCTGCGGCTGCGCTTCATGACCCAGCGGCGCCCCCCGGCCTAGCGAAGCCCCCGCGGTGGTGGTGGTGGTGGTGGTGTCCAGCAGCATGGCCACGCTGCTCCTGGGCGCGGCGCTGCTGGTGGCCCAGCTCCAGCTGGTGCCCTCCCGCCCTGGAGGCGGTGGAGGTGGTGGCGCGCCCTGGGCGCAACCGGGCCCCCAGGAGCCGGTGGTGTGGAAAGCGGACACCCTGGGGGACCCGGCCCTGGACAGCGGCGCCCCCAACGGCTCCTTGGCCCGGCAGCAGCTCCCGCAGACCATCATCATCGGGGTGCGCAAGGGCGGCACGCGCGCGCTGCTGGAGATGCTCAGCCTGCACCCGGACGTGGCGGCGGCGGAGAACGAGGTGCACTTCTTCGACTGGGAGGAGCACTACCGCCAGGGCCTGGGCTGGTACCTGCGCCAGATGCCGCTGTCAAAGCCGCACCAGCTCACGGTGGAGAAGACGCCCGCGTACTTCACGTCGCCCAAAGTGCCGGCGCGGGTGCACGCCATGAACCCGGCGCTGCGCCTGCTGCTCATCCTGCGCGACCCGTCGGAGCGCGTGCTGTCGGACTACACGCAGGTGCTGTACAACCACGTGCAGAAGCGCAAGCCCTACCCGGCCGTGGAGCAGGTGCTGGTGCGCGAGGGCCGCCTGGACGTGGGCTACAAGGCGCTCAACCGCAGCCTCTACCACGTGCACCTGCGCAACTGGCTGCGCTTCTTCCCGCTGCGGCGCATCCACCTCGTGGACGGCGACCGCCTCATCAGGGACCCCTTCCCCGAGATCCAGAAGGTGGAGCGCTTCCTCCGCCTGGCCCCCCAGATCAACGCCTCCAACTTCTACTTCAACAAGACCAAGGGCTTCTACTGCCTGCGGGACGGCGGCCGCGACCGCTGCCTGCACGAGTCCAAGGGCCGCGCGCACCCCCGGGTGGACCCCAAGCTCCTCCACAAACTGCACGAGTACTTCCACGAGCCCAACAAGCGATTCTTCGAGCTGGTGGGCAGGACCTTTGACTGGCACTGAGGGGCAAGGGGAGCTGGGGGACCCCCCCCCCCGCCGAGCCTTGCCCAGGCTGTGAGTGTATACATCATCGAGGGAGGGGGGAAAGGGAGAAGACGCTGGCGGAGGCACTGAAGCTATAATTTATTTGTAAGATCCCTCAAGGACCCCTGTACAGTATTAGATTCACAATTGCCATATATATATATGTATATATATATATACTAGTTATATTTTTCTACTTGTTCAATGGAGGGCATTTTGTATTGTTTTTTTTTTCATGGTTGTTTAACATTGTGGACTCTGTCTCTCTATGAAGGAACTAAAAGATTTCACTGCAAAAAAAAAGAAAAAAGAAATAATAATAAATTCTGGAGACGCTGTCTGTTCTTGAATTATGATTAACGCGCCCCTGACGCCAAATAGCCGTCCATGTTGCCGCCCATTGGAGAATCCATATTCCTTTGTTACTGGGAAAAAACAACAACAACACAACAAAGTTTTGACAGATATTATATTCGTCTTTCTTCCTTTCTTTTCTTCATTGGCCTTTTTAACTTTGTCTCTCTGAGGTCATCAGGTTTACTTTTTTTTTAAATATATTTTATTGATTTTTTACAGAGAGGAAGGGAGAGAGAAAGTCGGAAACATCGATGAGAGAGAGAGACATCCATCAGCCGCCTCCTGCACACCCCACAGTGGAGATGTGCCCGCAAGCAAGGTACATGCCTCCAACCAGAATCGAACCCAGGACCTTTCATTCCGCAAGCCGACGCTCTATCCACTGAGCCACACCAGTCTCGGCTACTTTTCTTTACTTGCATTGTAAGATTTACCTTCACTGAGACCCCTGTTATTTTGGAAGAGGCCGTTTTGCCCGCTCCTGACCTCAGCACATACCTGAGCGTGGATCTCAATTCCATGAAAACTCCAGGTGGACAGAGCAATATTAATAACTAGTCAGAAGCTCCCTGTGACATGCCTATGACTCGAGGATACTTGTCTATATACTGGTCCCAGCAAAGGTGTGACCTACGATAAAGGTGGGCGAAACCTGCAATAACGTTCTGGAAAGCACTGGCCTTCAGAATGACCTTGGGACTCTGTATACTGCCCCAGGCGGCCCTGGGTCTCTGCAGAGCCGCTTAGACTAGAAAGAGGGGTGGCAGAATCTATGCGTGTCCCCAACTTGAAGATTCTGGGAAAAGCTGGTTAAAGGGGAAGCCTTTTGCTTAGATTGGTGTCTGTTTATCTATCCCTTGAAAGCTCACAACGCGTTGGTAGACACTTACGCCAAATGCTTTGAGACAGATATGTGTATATTTAGTAACCACCTCTTAACTTGGGAGAAATGTCAACTTCAAGGGTTAAAAAAAAAAAAAGAGCCAAAACCATGTGGCTCAGTGGATAGAGCGTCGGCCTATGGACTGAAAGGTCCCAGGTTCGATTCCGGTCAAGGGCATGTGCCTTGGCTGTGGGCACATCCCCAGTAGGGGGCGTGCAGGAGGCAGCTGATCGATGTCTCTCTCACATTGATGTTTCTGACTCTCTATCCCTCTCTGTAAAAAATCAATAAAAATATATTTTTAAAACAGAAAGAAAAGCACAAACTGGAGGGTAGTGCAGAGGGAGCCCTGCCCACCTGCGCCCAGATGTGAGAACCCCACTTCAGTGTGACTTCTGCCCCCCAACAGCTGGTTCATCGGAGGAGCCTCCGTTTTCTCCGCTGCCTTCCTTCAGGCGGCCCTTTACAGGATTAAATATATTGTGTGAGCTTTTTCTCATGAAAGCAAAACATATTCACTGTGGCAAAACAAAAAAATACAATCAGGCCAAATAAAGCCCTTTCCTGACATCGTTGAAACTGAGGCAGCAGAGTGGAAGGAGCGCGATGGGTCATTTTCTGCAAACAGGACCCCACTGAGATGTCGCCCCCAGCCACCTCAGGAATCATTCCAGCAGGTTCCAAAAGGAGGAAACAGGCGCGAAAAAGATAAAGACCGTGCCCAGTTCACACTGACTGTAAGTCGGCCAGGCTTGGTGTCCTTGCATGGCTAAAGCACGCATTTCATTTCTGCCTACACGGTTCTTTCTGAACTCAGGCTAAAAGGCCCAGATGGAGGAAAGTTCCCTGTTTAACTGGCAGGTCCCTTCCCTGGTGCCAGAGGTCCTCCATCCGGGGAGGTGTGAGTGAGACACAGGGAAGGGGCAAGACTGAGCCTGCGTTCTCAGGAGTGCGACCAGGGAGGTGAGTCACTTTGGTTCGGTAGCAGCATCTGCAGCCGGGCCTGACCTTGGCATGGCCCACGCCTGCCCCAGGCCCTGCCTGGCTCTCTGAGAGAAGGCCCTCCCTCTTCTTCAGAACCCAGTGAGGGTGGCAGTGACCCCAGCTCCCCAGAGGGCATGTCAGAAATCCTGTAGTACAGTGGTTCTCAACCTGTGGGTCGTGACCCCTTTGGGGGTCGAATGACCCTTTCACAGCGGTCGCCTAAGACTATCGGAAAACACCTATTTCCCATGGTCTTAGGAACCAACACACGACTCCTCGGTGTAGCAAAGTGTAGCCATGTAGTTTACTGTTGTTATATGAAGACTGTTGCCCATGCTACACCACGATTCAAGACAAAATTTCATTTATTTGTCATTAGAAATAAATATTTCACAATATACAATTACATATTGTTTTTGTGATTAATCACTATGCTTTAATGATGTTCAACTTGTAACAATGAAAATACATCCTGCCTATCAGATATTTACATACAGTTCATAACAGTAGCAAATTACAGTTACGAAGTAGCGACAAAAATAATTTTATGGTTGGGGGTCACCACAACATGAGGAACTGAATTATAGGGTCGCGGCATTAGGAAGGTTGAGAACCACTGCTGTAGCAGGACCCGCCTTTGCCCTGCAGTCTGCACAGCCCTGCCCTCTGCAGCCCTTCACTGGATCTTGCTTTCCTCACCCCCGTTTCAGAGTTGAAGATACAAGAGGCCCAGAAAGGTTCCATCGAGTTTCCAGAAATTTGGTGATGAGGGAGACCCTAGTGTGAGTTTTCTGACTCCCAAGAGGATGGCTTTTGCAAAATACCCATGAATGCCTGAGTGCTCCTAGGGTTGGTGTGCTTGAGGCATGGAGTGTTGGGACAAGAGGTGCTGGGTAGGAATGGAGGAAGGAAGGACTGAGCACCAGGAACATGGGCTGGCACAGCTGATGGTGGAGATGGTCCAGTGTGCAATGGTCAGTGGGTATAAGTCAATAACTGGTCTTAACCACGGATGTGTTCATAGAGGTGGACCTTGGGAAAGGGGTTGAAGTCCTGCTGACTATGTCAGTTTGGAAGGTGCCAGGATTTCAGAGCCGTGACTGCAGACCTCACCCAGGCACTTAGGTCTCATCTGAACACGGTCCAATTAAGAGGATGCCCTGCACTTGACCTGTGCCTGCCAAATGCCGTGACTCAGGAACCTGGTCCCTTCCCAAACACGCCTAATACCAATTCTGTTAGCAAAGAGAGAGATGCCAACTGGACAGAGGGAGGTTCCTGTCTGAACCAGTCAGGCCCAGGGCAACCTAGGGCCTCCAGGTGCGGTCCTTTGGGAGCGGTGGCTGGGAGCATTGAACTGAGCCTCAGCTTTTATTCTTAGAATATTCGTGGCACTTGAAGCTTCAGAGTGAAGTCAGCTCCTGCCGCCCTCTCTCCAGGACTCAGATGGAGTTGAAATCCTGTTAAGTTGTTCTCAGCTCACAGCCTGAGCAACTCCTCCTTCAGCAAAAATGAGGCCGCGCCTTGGAGTGCAGGGTGCCCGCTCCATCTGTCCCGGGAGACTAAAGAGGGGAGTAGGAAGAGGAGGCCAATGCCCGGGTGTCTACCGCTCACAGAGGAATCAGCAATCATGACCAAGAGTTCAAACGTTCATTAAAGTTCTATTTTCCTTTGGAGCCTCCACTCTGGACTTCATGTGTTATTAAGCTCTTAAAAAATAAAGGAAAATGCAGCAACAGGAGCTGGTTTGGGTTTAAATTAAACACACACACACACACACACACACACATGCATGCACCCACGCATGTACCCGCACGCGCACGTCATGAAGGCAGGGGAAATGACATTGTGAACTGGCCAGTACTTTCTCATTTAATTTAGAAATAGCTAGTCCCATTATTGAGAGGAGGAAAGTGAGGTATAAGAAATGGACCTCCCTTATTGCTTTCCAGGAAAGACAGGACTGCTACTCTTGCCAGCGGAATAGTTATCCCAGAGATGGAGAATCGTGGCATGGACGATCATATGCAGCAGGTGAGAAATGGCAGAGATGTCACTTCTAATGCCATCATTTAGGTGTAGTGGAGATGAACAATTGTCCCAAAGGTTGCCGGGCAGAGCTATGACCCAGACCACTTAGAACTGATGAGCCACAGGGACCCTGCTCTTTCCATGCGGAAGCTTCTGGAAAGATGTGCTAGTGAGTCAAAGCATGGAGGGTGGTGGGTGAAATGAGAGCAGGACATTCTGGACAAGGACAGCTGGGGGAAGCAAGACAGTGGTGATGGGAAAGGGGAAGGAGCTAGGAGACATGCAGGCAGGAGAACTGTCTACCTGAAATGCAAATAGAGAACTCACTACCCATCAGACATTTGTGGCCTTGACCTCTGCTTTCCAAATGGTGGCAACCTACTTAACAAGCACCCATGCATTCTGTCTCCTGTGCAGCTGTGTCTGTCACATAAAAATAACTATCATTTATTGCACACCAGCTATGTGCTTGGTAATTTAAATATATTGCTTCTAATCCTCATGACAGTTCTAAATAAGAAATGGCATGGTACTAATTTTAGAGGCAGGAACTCAAACTCTGAGATTAAAGGTTTTGCCCACGATGGAGGAGCCACTGATGGTTAGAACTGGAATTCAGTCTCCAGCATCCTTTCCCTGCTGCAATGACAGTCTACACAGTTGTAGGTAAGGAGAAGAAGTATTGCATGAGCATTCTGACTAGTAGACAAAGCCTATAAGGGAAATGATGGACATCCAGGATGTGGGGATGCAGAGAAAAGTTTATACCAGATCACAACATCTTCAAGCAAAAGACTGGCCAGGACTGGTTATAACTGGTGCCTGACAAAACATGTTCCTTACTGGAAGAAGTTCATGGAGGAAGCCTGGACTTGAGCTAGGGAACAAAGCAACACAAACAGCCAACAAACAGGACCAAGCTACAGATGCTCTGACAGATTCACTTTACTCAAGTTTTTGATGTAGGAAATGGTCTTGGTTCTTCACTCTAAAATCAAGATCCATTTCCCCCCAGTTTCCCTGTTAGGTAACTTGAGAGAAAAAGCAGTGAAGCCAGGAGACCCCAGGGTGAATCCTGATGCTACTAATTTATTACAGACCATGTGGCCTGAAGGTTCACATCCTCAGAATTTCAAGTTTCTTGTCAATCTTAATGGGCTGATATTTACTTAACTGTGTTTGGGGGGGAATTAAATACGTTCCACTAGGTAGAAACTATAAGCTCATAGGGTATGTGGCTTAGTGCCTACGAGTGTTTCAGACTTTGGCAGACAAACCCAAACTGGTTTTAAACCAGAGAGCAGGCACCTACTACCTTTGTTTCCCCATCCACTTTGACTATGGGATTGCAGCCATCACTAGGAGTGCCCCATCCAGATCTCATTTACCAGGGAAGTATTCCCACCCACCACCAGGAGAGTCTGCAGCGAATAGCTCACCCTGCCTTGTTTTCTGGGGAATTTCCTTTAGTGGCAGAAGCTGCCGTGCCTGGAGGTGCTGAAGAAGTAATGCCCACCATGTTCCCCATTTTCCTTGGGGTTCCTGTGGCTAATGATTGATGTGAGATGAAGTGTTGGGTTGTGGGGTAACAGCCCAGCATCCTAGTCTCCGGGCAGGACAATCTCTGTTACACAACCCATCAGCCCACGTTCCAGAGATGCTTATGGGTCATGCTGAGGCCTGGACTCCCCTTTATCCTGTGTGCCTACTCCCTTGTCCGTATCTTCTCTAATCCCCTTCCCAACAAAGGACTTGCCCAAGATTATAGGAATCTGCATCTCAGGCTTTGCTTCTAGGGCATCTGATCTAAGAGAGTCCACTTGCAAAGGTGTCTTATTCTCCCTGAATTTCAGAGATGAAAATTCTGAATTTACTTCCTAATACTTTCTATATTGCATTTTTTGTTGTCTAATTGCTAATTCTCCACCAGTCAGTCTTCTCTCCAGGTAGAAACCAGTGGCTTCACGGTTCTTTCCTTGAAGAAGATACCAGTTGATAGTCTTGATTGAAGTCATATTCCTCTTTTACCGGTGTTTTTGTTGCAGTGGGGAAAATGATAAAAGCTAGGTAGACTTGGTTTTCACTTAGCTGTGGCTGTGGAAGAAACCATCCCAAAATGTGGTGATTTATTTATTTTATTATTTTAATATATTTTATTGATTTTTCACAGAGAGGAAGGGAGAGGGATAGAAAGTCAGAAACATCGATGAGAGAGAGACATAGATCAGTCGTCTCCTGCACGCCCCCTAATGGAGATGTGCCTGCAACCAATGTACGTGCCCTTGACTGGAATCGAACCTGGGACCTTTCAGTCTGCAGGCCGACGCTCTATCCACTGAGCCAAACCGGTTTCGGCCCAAAATGTGGTGATTTAATGTAACAGTCTAGTATAATTTTCTGTGGGGAGCTTAAATCAGCTGGGCAGGTCTTGTTTGGCTGCTCACCTGATTATAGCCAAATGGTGGCTAGTACTGAAGTTGTCCGAAGGTTGGAGTGGGTTGCGGATCCAAGATGGCTCCTGATTACATGTCCGATGCCTCAGGTGGGGTGACTGAAACCCCTGGGGGTTGCCTAGGCATCAGCCTCTCTTTCTCTCTCCATGTGGCCATGTGGGCTTCCTCGCAGCATGGCAGACTTGGTGTCAGGAGCGGGACTTGGGGTATACCAGCTGGCTTTCTCCAGGGCGAATGCCCCAAAGGACCAAAGCAGAAGTGGTGAGGGATACAACATGAGACTACTGCCACTTCCTATTGTCCAGTGGGGCCAGCCCAGGTTCAGCGCAGGAAAGGACCCCAGGAGGAGCTGAACCACCTCGGGAGGAGGGGTTCACGGTCGGGCCCCTCTTTAGAGATGAAGTGCTACACTTGATTGTTCCTTTACAGATAAAATGCACAGCACACCTGCTGAATGGACCTTTGATCACACTTAAAAAGGAGATGAGTACAGGTGGACGCTCTCATGAGTCTATTATACTAATAGAAGCTGTCGTTATTGTAAGTCCTCGGGCCTGCTATGTAATTTCAACTGTTTTGACCTAAGGCATTTGATTATATTCAGTCCCATCATTTAATAACGTGTGGCAGTAAGTGATTTTGCCAACACCTTTTGTCCCATAAGTGGAATACAGCCACGGCCAAGGTGATGCTTTCTCTGTATTTTGTTAGAGGCCATCCCAACCATCGGAGAAAAAGGGTACACGTGGAACACACTGTAGACTGAGGTCAGCTTGGCAGACTGTGTCTCGTGCAGGCACAAAGCCTGGCAGACCTGCAAGCCTCTTAGATAATTTGTCGAACATGAAAGCGTGTTGCTGAGACTGTTCACACTGCATGTTAAAAGCCGAAGACGGCGCTCCCGAAAGGAAGCAGGGCAGATTCCATTTCCACTTCCCGTAGTTTGGAAGTTCTATCTTTAGTGGCAATTTACATTCTCCACACAGTTAAAGGCTGTATCTCTTCTAATTTACACTTCAAGCATCCAATGCAGCTGTCATTTGCATTCTGTTCTCTATTTATCTGTTTATCTGCTTCCCGGTGAGAAAGCTGGGCTTTGAATCTTGACATTGTCCCTTACAAACGTGGGTATCACTGGACACACTTAATTAACCATTTCAAAGAGTCAGTTAGTTCATATATTAAACAGGAATAAGACAATATTGAAGGAGTTATTGTGCGTCATAAAGGCTCTGAGCACAGCCGGGCACATAGTCATGCAATACCAGTATATGTGCCCTGGCATTTCTTTTACTCCACTCTATTTTCCTTCAAACAACTGATTATCATCGATGATATATATTTATTTGTAGATTAACTGTTTTTCTTTCAATGTTTGCCCTGATTCCAATTTCATTGTGCCAAATGTCAATTGTTCAATTATTCTATGGGTATTAACTGAGCAACTACTATATGCCAGCCACTGTTCATGGGACTGGTATTCAAGCATTAAATCAAAGGACAGATTTCTTTCTGTCATGAAGCTTTTTTTTCTTCTTCTGGTGTTGACTTATTGCTCTTCTCCGCTAGAATCCCATTTCCATGAGAGTTCTGTCTTCAGTTCATTCCTGAATCCCCAGAGCCTAGAACAGTCCCTGACCCATCCTATCAAAATTTAGCAAGTGAGCAGACAGGTCATCTTTGTATTTGGTGCTGGAAATTTACACCAGGGGGAAAAAGGAGGACAAGTCTTGAAGATCTCTTACTGGCAGAGAAATGGTGATGGAATGCGTCTCATATTTCACCCTCAGGATTCCCTGTGGCCACCTGTGAAGAGTGAGACTGGGAGACATCAAACACCTTCCTCAGGGACACACAGCCAGAGAAGACAGAGTCTGAACCCCAGCCCAGCGGCTCCATGCTCTTCCTACTGTATTTGCTCAGAACAGCACACACTTACCGGCTAGTGCCCAGAAGACATAAGAACGAGTTGGCAAAGACCTCAATTACACACCAAGTCTCTGCACTGTGGGCTCCACCACGCACGCTCTGTAAAATAGGTGCTTGGATTTCTAATCACCTCGGGGTTTACCCTGAAAAAAATAATCATCGCAGGGCTTATGAAGGAAAGAGAAAAAGGTTGGGGGGGAGAAGAGAGGAACGAAGTAGGGCATTTAATTGGCTTCTGCTCACCTCTGCATGTTATCCTTGGCCAACAAGTGGGCACTTGCTGTTTTTGACCATCCTGGAGGGATTTCTCAACAGTTTCTTGTAAACTATTCCTACGCATTCCTCAGTGCAGAGTCAAGATCCTCTCCCTTCCCTCTCCCAGTCCCTGCCACTCTCCCCCCTCAGACCCTTTCCAGAGCCCCAGTTCTCTGGAAGGGGCTAGACGTTTAAACAAAGACTATTCCCTTTTCACAGAAAGGCAGTCAATGTATCCAGGTGGGCAGCTGGATGCTCTGGCTTAACACTGGGAGCCGCAAAGCCCAGCAAGATCTTCCTTTCATGGAAGCTGCTGTTTAGACAACACAGGCTTGTGAATCCGGGCACATTTCAGTCCATCTCTTCGCTGGCTCTGTGGCTTTAACAAATCTCTTCCCCTCTCTGAGCCTCAGAGTCCCTTCTCTGATGAACGTCACAGAACTAGATGAACTTTAAGTTCCTGGCAAGTTCTAACGCATTTTAACTTTTCCTAAGTAAAAAAGTAAGAAGAAGGAGAAGGAGAAGGAGAAGGAGAAGGAGAAGGAGGAGAAGGAGAAGGAGAAGGAAGAGGAGAAGGAGGAGGAGGAGAAGGAGAAGGAGGAGAAGAAAGAGGAGGAGAAGGAGAAAAGTTTTGTCTTTTCGCCTCTCCACGTTTTTCTCCTCTCTCTCCTTCCCTTCCATTTTCTTCTCCATCTTTTCCCTTTTTCTTCTCTTTTTCATGTGCCAAGGTTTTAAGTACCTGGCTGTTCTAACTGAAATGAATACCTTGAATGTCTGAAGTTGTTCTGGGCAGAAGCCAGGAAAATAATCTCTTCTGAGCTGTAACCATTCCGTGATGTTATCAGCGGAGGAAACTGAGGATTCCTTTGTGGACGTGTTTCCTCTATCCCCAGAGCCGTCTACTTACGTCTCAGGTCTTGGACAGTCCGCCCCTGCATCCTGACAGATGAGGCAGAGGGGGTCAGCCATGTAGACCCATTTTCCATTCCACACTTGACACCGATCAGTGATATGTGCGTGGGGTGTGGCCACATCAGGCTGCCAGGGTCTTGAGCTGGGGCCTGGCAAGGGACTGCCCGAGACAACATTGATTTAGGATGTTTTGAAAACGGTGCCTTATCATTGTAGAACAGAGATAGCGTTTAAACGTTTGTTTTCTGAGATTGCAGAGCGGAGAGAAGGCATGGAAGTGGGGAGCCGAGGGCGCAGGTTTCGGGAGGGGTTTGATGGGATTCCAGGTGAAGCAGCCACACAGATAGTGGGATCAAGTGGTGTGGGGGACAGCTGTGCCGAAGCCACCCGTCTCTCTGTGGACTTGGTGTGAGCTGGAGACAAATTTGGGATTACAAGTCTTTGAGATTCTGGGTGTAACTGTGTCAGAAACCTTAAGTTGTATGAGGCAACCTAAACTTAAGCAGATTAGCAATGACAGGTAGTGATCAAGCTGGTCATTGTGGGCACACGACATATGCCTTTTGGGGACCCAGGAAAGAATTGGAACTGAGAGGAGGAGAGAAACTGAGGCCTGGCCATCAGGCCGGGGGGTTCAATGGCACTATCATTTTTTATTAATTGTACATGTGACCTTGTTCAGACACAGACTTAATGTCTTCGGTGTCCTTTGGCTCCTGGAACTGTGACAATGATTCCTGAGAGGAGGGTAAACTTAGGCTGGGGTTTGAGCAAAGGACCATCTCATGTTGTGGCCATGCCGAAATCGGTGTGGCTCAGTGGATAGAGCGTCGGCCTGCAGATTGAAAGGTCCCAGGTTCGATTCCGGTCAAGGGCATGTACCTTGGTTGTGGGCACATTCCCAGTGGGGAGCGTGCAAGAGGCAGCTGATCAATGTCTCTATCTCATCCATGCTTCTAACTCTCTATCCCTCTCCCTTCCTTTCTGTAAAATGTCAATAAATTATATTTCATGTTGTGGCCAATGTTCTCCTCGTCACGAGGCCCTGCATCTGCCTTCCAATTTGCTCTGCTCTGGCCCCGGTGCAGTCTTTTAACCCCCCACAATCCTGCCACATTCTGTACTGGGCTCTCCCTTCTGGAGAGCTAACGGGTCTTTCCTACGGAAGTCCTTGCCACATTCGGCGTATGCCAAAGAACACCAGTATTTGGAATATCTCCTGCTGGCTCCTCTTCCTATGAAGAACCCTTGGAGTTTGAAAACCCTGCTCGGAAGCTGGGGAGGGGGCTGGTGGACTTGAAAGGGTGTCGCACGCAGAGGA
Organism: Lasiurus cinereus; assembly: GCA_011751065.1. Lineage (NCBI taxonomy): Eukaryota > Metazoa > Chordata > Mammalia > Chiroptera > Vespertilionidae > Lasiurus > Lasiurus cinereus. The sequence continues at coordinate 3,026,664 of JAAGEH010000357.1, forward strand.
ATTTCTGTGTCTTTGGCTATCTTGTCATTCAAACAACCTCAAGTTTTGAAATGTCACACTTGCAATGTGCTATAGCCAGTCGTTAATAAACAGGAATGGCTTTTGAGGTTAAGATAAACGGCCGTTAGTAAAAGACAGGAACTCCCAGATGGAAGGCAGGTGAATGAGCTGGAGGCCCGCTCCACAGTGGGAACTGGCCAGTGTGTGCACCCAGTTCGGGTTTGCTGGGCTGGCTGTGACCTTCACAGGGGATTCACCCCATTCATGCTTGGATGGCCGCCCCACTGAGAGAAGGCAATTTTGCCTTTCAGGTTTTGGATTTTGCCAGCTGGGGCCAACTTTACTTTCCTGCCCCCCTTTTTGCTCTTCTACATTTGGGGTCACATTTCAAGCCGCAGAAGTGCCAGCACAGTAGCCTGGATTCCCAAGCAGGTCATGATTTTTTATGCCTCTATGGCAGTGGTTCTCAACCTGTGGGTCACGATCCCTTTGGGGGTCAAACAACCCTTTCACAGGGTCACCTAAGACCATCGGAAAATGCAGATATTTACCTCACGATGCATCACAGTAGCAACATTTCATGGTTGGGGGTCACCACCACATGAGGAACTGTATGCAAGGGTCGTGGCCTTAGGAAGGTTGAGAACCACTGCTCTATGGCTTGCTCAAAACATTGTCCTCCCTTTCCTACTCAGCAGTGGCCGGTGTAAGTCTCAGGGCCCAGCTGATGCCCCACCTCTGGAATCTGACTTCCCCTGATCCTCCCAGAGTGAGCCAAGGTCTGCGTGACCAGAAGGGGCCGATCTGTGAAGGGCGGGAAGATGCTTCTTACCAGAGAGCGGAGTGAGTGTGAGGCCTCAGCCGGGGAGATGTGATAGGACAGACAGCTCTGTGGGTCCCTGGTCAGGGCCCTGGCTATCACTCTTCTGTCTTCTAAAACCCATCCTTGGGACTATCTCTGCAGCCCAGCTGTGCTCAGCACACACTCCTGACTTTTTTTAATTGATTTCAGAGAGAAAGGGAGAGGGAGAGAGAGACAGAAACATCAATGATGAGAAAGAATCACTGCTCGGCTGTCTTCTGCATGCCCCTCACTGGGGATCAAGACTGAAACCCAAGCCTGTGCCCTCTCTGTGCATTGAACTGTGACCTTCTGGTTTAGGGTTGATGCTCAACCACTGAGCCACACCAGCCAGGCACTCCTGCCCCCCACCTTTTTTTTTTTTAATCTGGGTACAGAAAACAGCCTGGCAGAGAACTGTAGTGTGTTTTCTCCAAAGGCAATCTGTCTGTGGCTCTGTGGCTGATTCTCTGGCTGGAAGAACTAGGATGGGAGCCCATATCAAGGGTCCTGTCTCTGGTGTCTCCTGTCTCTCTCAAGCATCCTCTCCAGCTCTCTGCCAGATGAGCAAATGATGCGGGTCTCCTAGCTCCTCTCCCCTCTAGTCTGTTTCTCATTCCTGGGTTATGAATTGTATATATATTTTTTAAATATATATTTTATTGATTTTTTTACAGAGAGGAAGGGAGAGAGATTGTCAGAAACATCCACAAGAGAGAAACATTGATTAGGCGCCTCCTGCACAACCCCCAATGGGGATGTGCCTGCAATCAAGGTACGTGCCCTGGACAGGAATCGAACCCGGGACCTTTCAGTCCACAGGCCGATGCTCTCTTCACTGAGCCAAACCGGTTTCGGTGGGATTGTATATTTTTAACTCCATTCAGTCACAGAGCTCACCAACATCATCCCTTCAGGCACCTAAATTCAACCTATCAGGAAAATAAACCTCAGAGAGGTTGAGTTACTTACTTGAGGTCACACAGTCTTTCAGGGGCAAGGCTTGGGCTAAGAGCAGATGCGAAACACCGTGAAAGTCATTTCACATAGACTGTCTTTCTTGACAGTCCTAGATGGTAAGGAAAAGGAAGTAAGGGAAGGTAACTAAGTGACTTAGAACAGAAATTTCCAACAGGAAAATCTCTCTTTTCTGCATTTCACATTGTCTCTAGATGCATATGCCTTTCAGAATATATACCCCTTTGTCATAGACACTTTTAGAAACCCTGAATGATAGATACTGGGTTTTGCTAGAATAGCTTGCAAGCAACATACCCATGTGCATGCTGGCAAAGTAGAATGCACTTTTCAACTGGAATCTGTGGACCAGTGACAATTTCTGTAACCAGTCAAGTCTGAGAAAAACCACACACAAACCAGTGGGGCCAGAACCGGAATTCTAGCAGACGGGCTTGACCCACAGACCAGATGCAAGCTGGCATCCTCCCACGTGACCCCCGTGACCTTGGTCCTCCACATTTTGGAAAATGAGAGACTGAGGGGCACTGTGGTGAAATTTAAGAAATGTCTGAGTGAGGTGAGGAGACTTTTCTTCCAGGCCCATCACTCTAGGAGTAGGAGAGAAAAAGGTTTACCGCCGAAAGGTAATATCATTGATAAGCAAAAATATAGACAACTGCCCACTCGGGAAATATTTTAAGTGAACTATAATAAAAATGAGTGACGGCTTCCCCTGGCAAATTATTAAATATTTATACGTATAATCTGTATGCACCTATTGTTTAACACCAATCAGATCGATCAATAGGACAGGATCATACGATTTCAAGTTCAAATGGTAAAAACACTCTAGAAAGCAATTGAACAGGACGTATCAAGGTCCCTCACAATGGCTAGAGTCTCCCTCACTCACACGAGCTGTCTGTCCTATCAGACATCTGATATCCTGAGACTCGTAAGGAAATGAGAATACCTGAAGACCTGAAGCAAGGGCTTATGAGCAAAGATCGTATTAAAGTGATACTGAGTAGTTATACCATAAAAGTGATACTGAAAGCAACGGAATTGTCTAATAAGATATACAGTGGTACCTCGAGATACGAGTTTAATTCGTTCTGTAACCTTGAGGCATGGGAAACTATGAGATGCTCGAGTCGCGGTAAACTGGTGGGTCGTGTGCAGCTGGCCGATCTGCACGATTACTCGTATATCAACTGTTGCTCGTATTTCAAAGCAAAAATCTCTCACTCGATGGCTCATATCTCAAAAATCTCGTATTTTAGGGCACTTGTATCTCGAGGTACCACTGTATATGCTAGATTTTTATACATATAAAATAAAAGATGAGTTATTATAAGATAGAGAGAATGAGAGATCTAGCTTCATATGTTGCAAGCATCAGCCCCTCTGGCACAAAGTCAGGAACAAAACACTGTCTGTCTGTTGACACTGTAAGTCTCTGGGTCAGCAATCATCTATGTCAGTGATATGGCAGTCAACAGGGTCACAAACAATGCCAGAGAGGCTGGGACTGAAACATGAGCAGGGTAGACGTGGATGACAACATCTTGCCGGCCAACATGTGGTTATACGGGAATTCTCACACATTGTCATGGTATCAGATATGGGTGATTGTTTAAAGGTTTGGCATCTAGGTTTAATTCTGAGAGTAAAGTCTAAGGAAGGAAAATGTTTCCAAAGGGCAGCGTGGTAAGTTTTCACTTCCGAAGATGCTCATTGTCACAGTATTTATAATAGCCTGCTTACCCACTAAACTACACGGCCTGCACATTACCCAGCAGCCTAACTGGCCCAGGAGCACTGCTTTGGGACAGCGATCCTCACTTAAGGAAAGCTCGATGCTTAGAATCCTTCTTGCCTTACCTAGTGTCAGACATCTGATATCCTGAGACTTGATTCCACCAAAATGTCTCTGATAATTTCTTTTTTATATATACTAGAGGCCCGATGCATGAAATTCATGGACAGGGGTGGGTATGTGTGTCCCTCAGCCCAGCCTGCACCCTCTCCAATCTGGGAACCCTCGAGGGATGTCTGACTGCCCAATCCCACAGGCAGTTGGACATCCCTCTCACAATCCAGGACTGCTGGCTCCCAACTACTCACCTGCCTGACTTCCTGATTGCCTCTAACTGCTTCTGCCTGCCAGCCTGATCACCCATTAACCACTCTCTTGCCAGCCTGATTGCCCTCTCCTGTTGGCTTGGTCACCCCCAACCGCCCTCTCCTGCAGGCCTGGGTACCCCCCAACTGCCCTTCCCTGCAGGCCCAGTTGCCCCCAATTTCCCTCCTCTGCCAACCTGGTCACCCCTTACTGCTCTCCCCTGAAGACTTAATCATCCCAAACTATCCTCCCTTGCAGGCCTGGTCCTGCCCAATTGCCCTCCCCTGGTGGCCCTCTTGTGGTGGCCATCTTTGACCACATGGGGGCAGCCATCTTGTGTGTTGGAGTGATGGTCAATTTGCATATAACTCTTTTCTTAGATAGGTTAGAGGCCTGGTGCATGTGTGGGAGCCAGCTGGGTTGCCCTAAAGGGTGTCTTGGATCAGGGTGGTGGTTCCTTTGGAGCATGGGGAAGCCTGGATGATGGGCCTGTAGTGGTTTTCATGCTGGCCATGCCCCTCAGTGACCCAGGCAGAGGCCCTGGTATCTGTTATTTATTTATCTTCTATAATTGAAACTTTGTAGCCTTCAGCAGAGGCCAGGGCCTGCCAGAGTAGGTGGGAAGTTTGGCTTCCTCTATTACTGGGGAAACCAAAGCCTCCTGCTCACTCTGTGGCTACAGCCATCTTGGTTGGGTTAATTTGCATACTCACACCTGATTGGATGTTGGGCATGGCTTGTAGGCATAGCAGAGGTATGGTCAATTTGTATGTTTCTCTTTTATTAGTGTACACTAGAGGCCTGATGCATGAACTTTGTGCATGGAGAGGGTACCTAGGCCTGGCCAGTGGTCATGGCCAATCTGTGGGGCAACCAGTGGGGTAATCACAGGCCTCCCTGCTGGCACCTGCCTTGGTTGGCCTGGGGCCTGTGGGCTGGGGAAACTCCTTCATTGAGCATCTGCCCCCTGGTAATCAGTGTGCATCATAGTGACAGGTCATTCTGCTGTTTGGTCAATTTGCATATTAGGCTTTTATTATATAGGATTTTATTGATTTTAGAGAGGAAGAAAGGTGGAAGAGAAATAGAAACATCATTGATGAGAGAGAATCATTGATTATCTACTTCCTGCATGCCCCACATTGGAGAATGAGCCCACAAACCAGGTAAGGGAATTGAACCCAGGACTGTTCAGTCAGCAGGCCCACTGCTCTATCCACTGAGACAATTTCATTTCTCGTAAAGGCACAGGACTCAGATGCCCCCTCCTTCTCGGCACTCACTCTCCTGAGCCATATTAGACAGATGTGAGTGGAAATAGATTTCAACATTACCCAGCTGTGAAACTTCAGACACAGTGACTGCCCTAAGGTTAAAACAATGAGAATATCCATTCCTAACTCGTGGGTCACTCAGAGCTCTGAGTTAACATTTAAGGATCTAGGACATAAGCTGATCTGTAAAGCCTTTTATAAATAGTATTTCCCACCTTTTGACTTATTTGTAGAGGTTGTTCATAGATCTGTTGCCCAAGAATTCGTAAAACCTTCCCACTTGCCATCATGAGATCTTCTTATTCTCCTCTGTCATGAGATTTCGGATGGACAGAATTGGGGCATTCCATTTAGAAATGTTGCCTGGATTTGATATTTCCCTACATAGTCCTGTGAACAAGGGAAAATAGTATGATTTCCTAGCTTGCTTGCCTTATTTCCAGAATTTCTCATGAACTTGATCATCAAATTCCAGCTAGAGCCAGAGTTGCTGTCACAGCCTATTTCAGAAGTTGCTTTTTCCAAAAAGAAAATGAGTCAAGGAGGTTCGTTTTCTCAGGACAATCTGGTCTTCAACAAAGTACACTCTGCCCTCAACGATTTCTAACCGTCCTTTATTTGAACCCATCTGTAAAAATTAGAAAACAATTGGTAAGTCACTTTTTTATTGCAAACAAGAAGTGTGTGCTCTCCTGGGAATAGAGTGACCTTCAGAGTAACACAGGTGAGGATTTCTGCTGCTGAGGAGCTCTGTTACCTGAGACAATTTCCTTACCCTCTCTGTGTCTGTTTTTCACAACTGGAGAATGAGAATTAACAGAAAGGATGATGGAAAGGGCCCCCTTGCAGACACGCAGAAAGAAGCACCTCCCTAAATGGTTGGGATGGATGTGGAGCATGTGCAAGCCTGGTATTTCCATCAGCCGATCACCCACGCCAACTCTTCTCTGCCCAGAATGAGAAAACCCCTCGGGTCTTCCAAGAACTTCTGGGAGGGACTTTCCACTGTTTCATTCAAGGAGGCTGAGGATGGCCTGTGGGAACCTGGAACTTTCATTCATGATGGATATCCTTAGTAGACCCCGCTTTAGGTGTTTGTTCCTTTTGTTTGTTGGTGTTAAGTGCAAAAGATTATTCTCTCGATTAAATACAGGTATGGAGGAGAAATTAAATTTCAGGCTGCACATAATTTCCTTTGACGGCTTCTGTTCCTGCTTCTCTGGTCTTTAAAAGTCTCCGTTGGAACATGCCAGAGAACCTGGGAAGTCCTCCTTGATGAGCTGCATTGCGAAATGCAGTAGCAGGTGCTGGTCCTCGTTCCTCTGAGTTTGGGGAGAATTAAACTCTTCTCTGAAGAACAACGCACCTTCATGAATTAGTTTTAATAGTGATTTTGTTGAATATGTCATCATTTCTCAAGATGCTTTAATTTTTTTTTATCTAGCTCACTTCTTTTTTTATGTTTTGAATTGAATTTATTGAGTGACCTTAATTAATAAAACTATACAGGTTTCAGGTGTAGCGTTCTATACCCCATCATCTGTATATCGTATTGTGTTCACCACCCCAAGTCAAGTCTCTCTCCATCACCATTTATCCCCCTTTCCCCACATCCACCACCCTCAACCCGTTTCCTTCTGCTAATCACCATACTATTATCTGTGTCTTTGAGTGATGTTGTTGTTGTTTTTGGTTAGTCCCTTCACCTTTTTTACACAGCCCCTCCCCCCCCTTGATAGCTGCCAGTCTGTTCTCTCTGAGCCTGTTTCTATTTGGTGTGGGTGTTTATTTTGTTCAGTAGATCCACATATAAGTGAAATCATCTGGTATTTTTCTTTCTCCCACTGACTTATTTCATAATATTGTCCAGGTCAAGTTCTAGAAGCAGCTCAAGTGGCTATTAGCAGATGAGCAGATAAAAAAGCTGTGGTACATTCACACGATGCAAGATTACTTGGCCAAGAGGAGAAGGAAAGCTTACCTTTTGCAATAACATGGAGGAGTCCAGCTCATTCTTAACGTGTCTCTTGGGAACACGAGCTCTGATGTTGACAAGCACATGCCTGTGATGCTCCTTGAGTCCTTCATGTCACTAAGCTGGGGTGGCCCCTGAACATTGGCTGCACCCCAAGAAGGTGGGCTCTCGGCTAGGATCGAGCACCCTGGGACTGTGCTAGTGATATAATCGGTGACTTTCATGAACCATATATTTGTGCTAATGGCTTTTCTACAGACAACGATATGCTAGATTTTAGACATTTTTCCCACACCATCATCCTCCAAAAAATAAATTAAAAGATAAACTGAAAAGATACTTAATGTCAGACTCTGGAGAATAATCCGTGTCAGCCCTCTTCTTTCTGACATCCCAGCTCCTGAAGGGAGCCCAGGGCATCTTTTCTGAACAAGACTTGTCCCTGCATCTGAACCACTTCTGCTTAGGGCAGGGATGTCAGGACCTCAGCCTCAATCCCAATGGGATATTCTAGCTGAGTGTCAGTAATCCTGGGAAGTGACTCTGTCACTCCTTAGCTCTTTGAATTTTGGCCAATTACTTCATGTATCTGTGCCTTGGTTTCCTCATCTGTAAAAGGAGAATGATGCTCCCTCTTCTTTTTTTTCCAATTTTTTTATTAATGTATTTTTTATAATGTACATCGCCCCCCCCCTCCCAGGCATACCCTAACCCCCCAGTGTCTTGTGTTCATTGGTTATGCTTATTTTGAGGGAAACCCTGGGTATTACATGAAAAATGCCAGAGACATAATAATCTCTCATTATTATTATTTTTTCCCCTCCTCTTCCAGATGGACTATGTTGCTGAGTCAAAACCCAGGGATTCTGCCCCCAGCCTGTGCCCATTCTTTCTCAACGGATGATGACCTGAACACTGAGTCAGACTTCACGGGGCCCTCCGGGACCTCCCCACTGCTTAGTGAATTTGGTAATTTATTTCACCTGCAACCTATGTTTGTAAAAGGACTATCACACCACCACTAGCAGTAGAGATTGCTCGAGCTAATTCATGTTCAGCGTTTAGTAAAATCTGTGGGCAATCTGGACTCTCAATGATTTCTATCAGAATGCATGTAAACTGAGTGATAGATAGAAAAGTTCGACCTGACTGGTTTGTCGTAGTGGTTAGAGCATCAGCCCACACACCAAAGGGTTATGGGTTCAATTCCTGGTCAAAGGCATGTACCCTGGCATAGGTTGGGGTACATGCAGGAGACAATCCATCCATGAGTCTCTCTCACACATTGGGTAAGGATTTTTTTTTTTTTGAAAAGTTCAGAAACGGCTGAAACCGGTTTGGCTCAGTGGATAGAGCTTCAGCCTGCATACTGAAAGGCCCCAGGTTCGATTCCGGTCAAGGGCATGTACCTTGGTTGTGGGCACATCTCCAGTAGGGGGCGTGCAGGAGGCAGCTGATCCATGTCTCTCTCTCATTGATGTTTCTAACTCTCTATCCCTCTCCCTTCCTCTCTGTAAAAAATCAATAAAATATATTTTTAAAAAATAAAAGTTCATAAACAAACAACAATATGTTGGATTTGCCTTTCAAGAAGCCCACCTTTGTGCCCATCTCTGGATGCTTATTCTTTCATCCCTGTAGCACTCAGCTTGCGACTTCACTCACTCACTCGCCTGCAGCTTGCTTTTGTGCCTGATTTTTACAGGCCTTGGTTCTGGGGGCACTCTGCTTTGTGGCGGGAGAGTGGGCATCATCCCTGAGGTTCTTATGGGTTTCCACAGAACATCAGAATTCACCTCTGCGCCTGAAATACATTGAAATGTGGAAACGCGGAGCTGCTGAATAAATATTCATAAAGTGAAATTTACTCAATGAATGTCTGTGCCAAGTGAACGCGCATACAATAAAACCTCATTGGACAGGTACAGAATTTAACCAGGTTATACAATTCATTAACCAGTGAGTACACTCATCCAGTGACAAATTAATCAGCTTCCCGGGTGTTAAAAATGAATGCATAAATGGCTGCTTCTGCTGATCTTTCCTCACTGCAGACTGTTCATACGGGAGCATTGAGGGAAGGAAGGGATTTCTCCTTTTTTCACTGCCTTCCTGATACCCGAGGCCTCAGCAAAGCCTTTCATGTAAATGGCACAGCAGGGAAAGGACACATATTTTTTGTTTTGCTGGTTTGGGTTTTGTTTTTCTTTCTTAGTTTGTTTCTCACATTTCCTTTATGTCAATGCCCATATTTCATTTTTATGGGATCCTGGCAGGGATAGGATTCATGAACTCACTTTAATTGGCTTGAGCAGGCCGCACATTGCTCAGGGACCAAAGACCTGACCCCGGCTCTGCTTGCAGGGCCGGGCTGCCAGCTTTCATCGCCGCGACTTGAACAATGGGAGCAGGAGAGCCTGATGGATGGCAGCCAGATTCAAACATGAGTCTCTCCTGCAGGCATCCGCAGAGCCGCACACAAACCTGCTTCCTGCGATACCGTTCTTGCCAGACGCTTGTGAGACGCCCCCAGCAAAGCACCGATGTGAACGTGGATTTATCCCACTGGAGCCACTGGAAGTTCAAATTATGGAGAACCCCGAGGCCTTCTCCCTTAATACTGGCTAGAAATAGGGTTGGGTTTCTGGAACCGAAACAAAGTGAGCAGGCAAAGAAAGCAAAGGTGACAGTGGATCGCAGGCATTCAGAGTATCTATATGCACTCTCCTCAGTTCCTGATGTTCAAGCAAAAGAAAGTCCCTCCTCCTTTGATTTTCATTGGCCCCTTTGAGCTGCTTGGAACCAAGAATACGTTCACAGGTGCCTGAAGCCGAAGTATCTGTTATCGGCTGAAGTGTGACACCCACAGACATGGGTGAGGTCCTCATGCCCAATACTTCAGAAAGTGATCTTATTTGGAGATCAGATCTGTACAGAGGTAATCAGGTTCAAGTGAGGTCATGAGGGCAGAGCTTGGTACGCTATAACTGGTGACCTCATAAGGAGGGAAAATTTTGACACAGAGATAGACACAAAAAAGAGGGGAAATGATGGGAAGAGAAATAGGAAGAAGAGGCCAAATTAGTTTGCTAGGTCGTCATAAGAAAACACCACAGACCAAGTGGCTTAAACAACAGTAATTTATTTATTTCCTCACTGTTCTGGAGGCTCCAAGTCTGAGATGGCAATGCCAGCCGAACGCATTTCTTTGGATGCTTCTCTCCTTGACTCACAGAAGGCTGTCTCCTCCCTGTGTCTTCACACGATCTTCCCTGCTGGTGCACTAAAAGTAATGATCATAGATGCTTCTAAACAGAGCACCCTTCCCCATGCCTTCAACATGTTTCATATCAGATGACTCAACAGCTTGCTCTCTTATCTTCCTGTATATGCTCCTGTCTTCCCTTCGCTCTTCAATCTGCTCGACAGATCAGTATCCTGCATTTGTGACTCAGCGTACCCTGCTAAGTCTAGGCCAACTTCTGTGGTCCTGACTGTGTGCTATAGGTTGAATTGTGTCTTCCAAAATCTATACGTTGAAGTCCTGAGCCCTGGTACCTTCAAATGGGACATTATTGAGGGATAGGAGCCTCACAGAGGAAACCAAGTTAAAATGAGGCCACTGGAAGAAGAGGGAAAATGTGGATTCAGACAATCATGGTGGGAAGATGGTGTGACAACATTTAGGCAGAAGAGGCTGCCTACCAGCCTGGGGAACAGGCCTGCCGTCCATCCTCAGAGGGAGTCAACCCTGCTGACACCTTGATTTTGGAGTTCTAGACTCTAGATCTAAGCTGGACCCCAAAGATGTATGCTGTTGAAGCTGCCCCATTTGAGGTATGTGTTTACAATGACCCCAGCAAGAATGAATGCAGCAGGCTCCTACACCTTGTCTCAATCTGCCCCTACCTGCCCTAATCCAGCCTCATCCTTTACTCTCCCATCATCCTTTAAACACCAGATTGATCACACCGGGAGCATTGTCTTGTCTCCAACTGTCAGCCACTCCCAGAATGCTCCTTCCCCTGGAGCAAGCTGTTAATAAACCCTTTTGGAATGGATTTTACGTGGATTTCACTTGCAAACAGCACAGGTTGGAGCAAGGAATCTTCCAGAAACTCATGAAAGTCCTACTGGCCCTGCCAAGTCACTCATCAGAATGTGTGCTCATAGGGGAGAGGTAAGGTCATTCCCAATATTACAATGTCAAGAAACAGCTCTAGGACACGTGATCAACATGGTCTTTGCTGTTTCATTTGCATTTATGGTTGGTTCTTTTTTTTAAGTATTTTTTTTTATTGATTTCAAAGAGGAAGGAAGAAGGAGAGAGAGAGAAATATCAGTGATGAGAGAGAATCTTTGATTGGCTGCCTCTTGCATGCCCCAAATGGGGGACCAAGCCTGCAACCTGGGCATGTGCCCTGACGGGGTATTGAACCATGACCTTCTGGTTCATAGGTCAATGCTCAACCACTGAGACACCCTGGCCAGGCTGCCATTGGTTCCTGATAACTCATCACATACTGAAAGAAACATTTGTCAAAGATAATTACAGCAATTATGTTTTATTTCCAAATAACCTGGTAGACTGGAGAACCTGCCCTTTCTGGAATCTTGGAGACCTCAGAGCATGAGACTTTCCTATGAATACTGTTTACAGCTCTATAACTTAGGTTATCTCATGCTGTTATCCGGGTGGCTATGCTTAAATAGTATCATAGGAGTGAAAAAGTGAGTTCACACTTTCAGGAATCCCAGTCAGTCATATTTTCTAGAGTGACTAGAACTTTTGGAATTGGTAAAACTTGACTCATTTAAGCTTTGACATTTAAAATTATAAAATTTTTGATGGTTTCTTTTGTAGTAATAAAGATCACCTTTTCTTGAGATCTAAGACAGGATTCTTGGAAAATTATTTTCCTGTTCCTATTACTGTCTTTAAGTGGGGAGGGGGTATCATAGAGACTGTCTACAGCACTAAAGTGCACCGGACCCTACAGATATACTCAGGTGAATGAGACCTGACCTCTGACTGCCTTGGGCTTCTACACATTTTGGAATTCTAGTGTTTTTCTCAGAGGCAGGTTATGATAGTGGAAGCTCATGCCTGTGGAAATAAACAGGAGAAATAGAGCAGTCTGTCAGGTGCAAATGGCCTATTGCAACCGTAAATCATAAGCATAGTACCCGGCACATGTTCTTTTTCCTTCCTTTTCATCTCTTCCCTAACTGATTGGAAAATATATTGTCTAACTGGTTGTAACTGTGAATTAAAATCAAACTGAACACATGCTGCATGCTGGCCTGACTTGTAGTCCTTTGGGAGTTGCACATGAACTTCAGTTTCTGAAATTTCATGGTAATTTAAAGGGTGTGTGTGTGTGTGTGTGTGTGTGTGTGTGTGTGTGTGTCTTTCTCTATTTCTAGCCACTGGTAGGTGGTGGTGATCTCTGTGCTTCAAGAGAAAACTAGGGTTGAATCCTTCCTGCTGAATTCCTTTGCGAGAACCAAGTACAATGAATTGAACCACTTCAACAAGACACTCATTGTCTCAGAGTTCTGGGGACCAGAAGTCCAAGGCCCAGGTGTCTGTGGGGCTGCTTCCTTCCCAGGACTTTGAGAAAGGATCTGCTCCGAGCCCCACTCTGATTTCTGGTCCTATGCTGGCAATTCCCAGCATGCCCTGGCATCTATTGCATGGCTCTGAACTGTCTTCATCTTCATATGGCATTATCTTGCTTTGCCAGCCACCACCATTTCTTTCAGTGATTCCTTGCTGTTTTTAGCATTTACATAGGTTCACTTCCCTTTATTTTCACAACAGATTCCATAACCTCATACCCCCATCTATTACACTTGTCTGCATATTAATGAAACTTCTCCAAAGGGCTTCCTGGTCTACCTACTTCTGTTTCTTTTTTTTTTTTTTAATATATTTTTATTGATTTTTTTACAGAGAGGAAGTGAGAGGGATAGAGAGTTAGAAACATTGATGAGAAAGAGACATCAATTAGCTGCCTCCTGCACACCCCCTACTGGGGATGTGCTTGCAACCAAGATACGTGCCCCTGACCAGAATCAAACCCGGGATCCTTCAGACTATAGGCCGACTCTCTATGCACTGAGCAAAACCGGTTTTGGCTACTTCTGTTTCTTTTATCTCTAACACCCCACCTCCGCCTTCACCCATGGCCTCTGCATGGTGGTATTTACCTCACAAGAGATGCCAGCAGCCTTTGGTCTTACCCACATCCTTCCCTTGTGAACATTCCATTTCTTAGCAACCCTGCATGGTGCCAACTCTTGGGGCCTGGCTCCTGTCCTGTCCCCTCCTGAGTGAGGCAGAGCAGACACTGGCTTCATTCAGCATCCAAGCACCTGGCAGCGTCTGAATGGCAGTGAGCCCCTGCGGGAAAGGCACTAACCAAGTTTCCATTCTTCCAGGGGGGAGACCTGGGTTTCATTCTCCAGCATGCCCTACATTTTTAAGCAGAAGCAGAGGCCACGTCACGCTCTAATTTCCCCTGGACAGCAGCCAAGCTCAGACAGATTTCCTTGGGAAGCCTTGCCTGCCCTGCGAGAGGCTGGTCCTGACTCCATGGATCTCCAGAGTCGCAAGGAGGAGGCTGATGTCTTCGGTGCTGGAGTCAGCATGGCTGAGAGCTGCGCTTGGGAATGAGACTGGCCGAGGTTAATGTCAGCCCTCCCATGCAGTAGATGGTGACCTAGGCCAACCGGAGCCCCAGCTCCCGCATCTGTAAATTAGTGAAAATAACAGCCACATAGTAAATACAGACATAATACGCTTCCAGGCTATTAAGCTCAATGAAATGAGATTATGTACAGCCAATTCTGCTGTAATGTGACATCTGAGTGGCTAAAAATCATTCCACTGTGCACCACCGGGCTCCAGAGGAAGATGCAGTTATTGGCACGGGGCTCAGGAACTTCATCACTGACATATTTTCAGGAAAAAGAGAGGAACTCCACAAAGCTGGCGCAGTGTTACATGTCAGTAAGTGGCTAAGAGACAAAGGAGTTCACTAAAGATGGCCTTTGACCCTGCAAAGGACGGGAAGTGTGTAGCTTGTGAGCGACGGCAAAGTGGTGGAGGGAGTGACAAAAAACGGGATGGAGAGTTGTCACGTCAATGTGGATGGGGAGTGTGGCTCCTGCCACACGGGGCAGTCCGGGTTCTAGGAGATGTGTGAGGTCTTGTGTGCGCATTTCATGTTTCCTTACTTGGCTCTGTTCATGTGGATGCGCTATTCTTCGTTTATCTAGGTTTTCTTGGGGACAAAACTCAGCTAAGCAAGGACAAAATTGGCATGGAGTTCAAATTGCTTCCTAATGTATCCATTGTGTTGAAACTCAACCGTGCTATAAAAATGATTCTTGCATCAGAACTGGCTGTGAGTCGGGTGCTAGCTGTGTCTCTGGCCTGCAGTGAACACTCAATGAATTGTTTCTACTTCTCCTTTCTACTGTCCTCCCCTGTCATCAGATCTTTTTAAAGGCAGGTAGTATGTTTGGTCCAATTTTGTGCCCCTGGTGACTGGTACCCATTAGCCAATCAATAATCATCCTCAGGTGGTAAAAGCAGGACAGTGATGCAGTCTCTCGGGGAGAGGCTAGTGTAATGTCTAGGAGGGGGGATACAGTAACCTCAGTACCTGGTGGGCTGCAGGTTAGAGCAGACCCAGGTCCAGCAGACCCAGAGCTGGACCCTGAGTTCTAACCCAGCTGAGAGCTGAGCCTGCTGGTGAAGAGCAATTATTTCTCACAGTGGGAAGTGGAGGGTGCCAGGTTGAGAAGTGGCCATGCTATAGCTCCCTTGGGACAAATTGAGAAGTCTCAGGTGACAATGTCACCCATCGTGTTAGTATCCCAAGACTGGAAGTAGGCAAACATGCAGAATGTGCTTTTCTTTTCTCTACTAAGGGGTCACAGAGCCTGTGCTCAGTGATGAGGGGATGCAGACAGAGTCAGGGACAGCCCTGTCCTTTTGCTGTTCATTGTCTGGCAGGCACAGGAACCCATGTCTTCACTCTCCAGCAGCTCCCATTTTAAAGTTGTAACTGTTCTACATCCATCACAGCACGATTCCCTGCCATCTCAATGTGTGTATATTTATTTTCCTCAATGGGGCAATAGGTACCTGGAGGCAAAGATTGCCTCTGTGTGAAGCAGGGCTTACTGTTGAGTACTCAGCTTCACCTTGTGAATTCATGTACTGGCTTAAACTGTGTCTGAAACTGTTCATCTCCTCATTTTCCCAGAGATTCTGAAGGTGAGTTTGCCTCTCAGCCAACATCCTTGGGGTCCTTAGGTCCTATATCACCTGGTTTTCATCTTTTGGTTTTTTGTCTCAATATTGAGAAGCTCAGTGAATCTCTGTAGGACCCTGACATTAGCTAAAATTATTGTTGTCATTTGATGGTCTAGAGCTACAGCTTGGAGAGTGACACAGCTCGTCCACTGCCTTAAGGGTGTTTATAGAAACAAACTTGTGTTATCTGAAAGATAACCATGCATCAAACTTTGAAATGCACTTGGGATGCAAAGATGCTGGGCCTTCAGGAAAATGTAGTCCAAGAAAGAGCTATGAGACAACCACAGGTCAGTGTGGAGAGTCCCGTGACAAAGGGAAGGGAAGAAAGAGTTGAGTCTGTAGAGCTCAGAGGAAGCACCAGCTGGAGAAGAGGGAATGAGTCACCTGTTGGCTCCAAGGTGACTTTCCGAAGAACATAATGCCTGAATTGACTTTTGTAAAATAAAGAGGAATGATGACATTTAATAAAGATGGGAAGAGTATTCTGAAGGTAGAAGACAGTTTGAACAAAAGCATGAAGGCCTGGTGATAAGAGAGGGAGTAAAATGGGCCATAACCAGATTTGGGGGAAAGAAACATGAAGCTCAAACATCAAGAGTCTCTGAGCACCTTCCAGGCCATGCGAGGGAGTCGGGACAGGTCCCTCAGATGCAGGAGGACTCAATGAGCAACAGGAGGGCAAGGCACAAGCCACAGCTGGAGCAGCTGCAGCAGTGTTAACTTACCTTTTACTATGTGTTCAGTGTTTTACAAGGGTGATCCCTTCCTTATAAGAACCATATGGAACATGTAGACACAAAAATGTCCCCTAAGGATGTCCATGTCTTAATCCTCCACATTTATGAATAACTTGCCTTACATGGCAAAAGGGACTTGGAGGTGTGAGTCAGTTAAAGATCTTGAGATGGGAATGCTTTCTGGATTACCCACTATAATCATAAAGGTCTTCATAAGAGAGAGCAGGACAGACAGAGTCAGAGAAGTGATGTTGGAAGTGGAACGTGGAGTGATGTGTGGCCAGAGCAAGGCATGCGGGCAGCCCTTAGAAGCTGGAAAAGGCCAGAAAATGGTTTCTCCTCTAGGGCACCCAGAAAGAACTATCTTTGCCAATCAATTTTACACTGATCTTCTGGGCTTTAATAGAATAAATCTTTGTTGTTTTAAGCTACTAAGTTTATGGTAATTTCTTTCAGCAGCAATAGGAAGCTAGTTAGTGCATGGAAGCAGGTATCAAAATTATCTTCATGATAGTGGTGAAGAAAATAAGTCTCAGGGAGGTTAATTTGTCAAAGGCCACAATGCTGAGAAAAGGTAGGCCTCATGTCATAACTGAACTGTACACATGCTTTCTCTAGGAGTACTTATTCTGTGCAAACCAACCAGTTTGTGTTGCATGACCCAATGATTCTTTGACTGGATTAAAAAAATAGATTTTTGGCCAAAACCAGTTTGGCTCAGTGGATAGAGCTTTGACCTCTGGACTGAAAGGTCCCAGGTTCGATTTTGGTCAAAGGCATGTATCTTGATTGCGGGCACATTCCAAGTAGAGGGTGTGCAGGAGGAGGATGATCGATGTCTCTCTCATCAATGTTTCTAACTCTCTATCCCTCTCCCTTCCTCTCTGTAAAAAATCAATAAAAAATATATTTTAAAAAATAGGTTTTTGTCAATTTCTTCCACTCCTCATTCTTGGCAATACCCTTTGTGCAGTAGTCAGGCCCACCAATATGTCATTCTTTACAAAATAAATATGAACAGAAAGATCTTTTACCCCTCTCAAAAAAAACTAAAGGAGAGCAGAGAAAACATGGGTTATTAACATCTCAATGAGATTAGAGAATCTGAGTTGAAAAATTAGAAGGAAATCTTACCTTTGGCTATAGCAGAGATAGACCTGGGCAGTATTATGCTAAGTGAAATAAGTCAGAGAAAGACAAGTACCATATGATTTCACTTATATGTGGAATCTAATGAACAAAATTAAAAAACAAAATAGAAACAGACTCATAGATACAAAGAACGGACTGATAACTGTCAGAGGGGAGGGATATCAGGGTGGGGGGGGGGGGGGCGGGGTAAAAATGGTGAAGGAAGTGAGCAAAGAAAAAAAACCCTCATAGATACATAGTGTGTGATTATCAGAGGGGAAGTGGGTGAGGGGAGGTAGAGGGTAAAAGGGGGGTAAGTGTGATGGACAGAGACTTGACTTGGGGTGCTGAACACACAATACAATGCATAGATGACGGGTTAGAGAGATGTACACCTGAAACCTATATCATTCTATTAACTAATGTCACCCCAATAAATTCAACAATTTTTTAAAAAAAATAATTAGATTGTGTGATGAAAAGCACAGTCTTCATAGATATTTAACCTTCATCAGCATGACAGTCATTGGGGAGGTGAGCAGAACTCAATCTCCAAAGAAAGACAGTATTTCAAGGGAAATAGTATATTTTTGAAGGGGGCCATTGTCAGTGAAGTTTTGAAGGGGGCTGCCCGGACTTCCAAAGGGGAGGCCTTTCAGTGTTGTAATTCTTCACTGAAAACAAATGATTGGAACCCAAGAAAACGAAGGGTGGCATCAGCCACCAACATTTTATGTGAAATGCCCCGAAATGATACTCTTTGAATGATTGAACTTCTAGCAAATCTGCCTTCTATTTTAACTGAAAGCTACAATGGGCCTGAAAACTATATATAATCCTCTCAAATAGTTATTCCATCTTTTTCTCCTCTCTTCAGTCACTGTGCCTCTGGGGTAGGTGGATCTCAATAATGGTCCTGACTTGTTCACGCCTACCAGATGCGCACCCCTTCAACCGTGACCCTGACTCTGGGCATGGCTACACGGCTCGCTTTGGTCAGAAAGTTGTGGCCCCCGTGAGACAAGACTTAAAAAATGCTTGCATGTTAGGGCTTACCCTCTTTCCTTTCTTAGGCTCCTGAGTGTCTCCAGCTCAGACAAGCCTATTAGATGATGCAAAGCATCTAGTCCAGTTGCCTTATCTCTCTGGAGGACATCATACATGACAGTTGGCCATCTGACACTCTTCAGACCCAGGAAACCACCAGCTGGCTGCGGAGCGCTGATGGATAAGTGAGGCCAGCTCAGCCGAGCAGAGTCATCTGGTGGAATTCAGCCCCACTTGCCGAGTGTAGAATCAGGAACTAAAAATGTATATATTTTAAATCATTACGTTTGCAATGCGCATCCAGAGTATAGGTGTTCATTTCTAGCTCTACTGCCCACTGGCTGTCTGACTTTAGACGAGGTGCCTGACCCCCATGTGCCTCAGTTTCCCCATCTATAATATGGAGTGAATGAAAAGTTTCTTTTGAGAATATAAAGAGATTAAATAATGCAACACATTTTTATAACATGTGTTAACCATCAGAGCATACAATCATTTAGTTGTCCAACATACTATTTTTTTTTTACAAATAACAAAACCAAATTTGAATTAACTTGGGAAAAAAGCAGGATTCATTGTAATGACACACATTTATGGAAACTCAGATAAGAACGAATCTAGAACGATGGGAAAAGTTGGACATGTCCTCCCACACCGCTATGCATTCTTATTGATGCAGATAGGTTTTCTCTGTTTTCTCTTTCCTATGGCCCAGATGGAGCAAAGATGGCCCTAGTCATCACGATCTTGGTTTGCTTCTTCTCAATTTAAGATAGAAACCAAGCTTCGGTCGAATATTGCTTTAATATCCAGTTGCCAGCTAAGTATTCCTATGCCATGTTTGGGGCCAGGGACTCATCATTGACTCAAGCAACTGTGGTCAGGAGATGGGTGAAGTTGTGCCAAGGGACGTCTCCTAGAAGAACCACCCAGATGGAGAAAAGGAGGCTCTGCACACAAGGGTGAGGGTGAAGGAACCGGGCCCGGACAGGGGAGTGCAGTGGGGAGAAAAGATCAGTCGTTTTCTACCACAACTCTGAAAACACCTCTGTGGAAACATTTAAGAAATAGCTTTCTGTCTGTATTTGACTTGATTTCTCCATAGTTGATGCAATTAACCAATTTCCCTTGAAATACTGTCTTTCTTTGGCGACTGAAGCATATTTAATTTTTTCCCTCTTTCATTGTTCTCTCGACACCTGTGTTCCACGCACCTCCCTCCTCCGGCTCACAATTGAACAGTTGAGTTTCTCAAGACTCTTTGTCTGGATTCTTTTGTCTTTGTACATTTTCCTGCAGCTGATCTCCTCCATTGCCATTTCAAAAAGTATCCCGATAACTCCAGGTCGGCCTTCAGAGTTTCAGTCTGTCTGCTCAACCTCTGCACTTGGATTTTCCCACAAGCATCTCCACCTGAGCATGGTCAGAGCAGAGTACAGGCCTCACCCTGTGAACTTGCTCCGGGTCCATTGTCCTGCTATGTGGTATTTTCTGTATGCTCTCTCCAGAAACACACATAACGGAGCATTAAGTGATTGCATTAGAGCTTCTGTTTTATTGAAAGCCCCATTTAGAGTAAATGTAGAAAGAGGCAAGGACATTCCTTGAACTCACAGTAATAATTTGGTGGAAAGGATCCTATCAAATGCCAAAAAAAAAAATAGTTCCTTTGGGGCCATTCATGTGGGTTTGTTTCTGCAAAGCTCAGGTGGCATCAGACCAGTAAGTACAGGAGACATGCAACCTAGTAGTTCATTTATTTTCTGTAAGTTTTCGTAAGATTCTTACATATCTGTGCTCATCTATTGCTCTGTGGCGCTCAGGGTGCTGAGGAGCATCCACCACACAGGTGACAAAGTGGCGGAACTGGGATTTGAAGCTCCGCCCATCCGACTCCCAGGGAGATGTGTCAGCAAAACACGGAGGGAGCTTCAGAGGCAGGAAGCCCCCACCAATGTCTGACAGTTGGAAAAGTCCTCCAGCCACTGCACATGGGGTGTGGTCCTTAGTAGGAGCACAGTGCTGTGTGTTGAAGGACGAGGAAGCGCTGCATCCTAGAAGTGCCTGTAATCCATCCTATAACCCATCCTATAACCCATCCTATAATCCATCCTATAA